>JADRCD010202758.1:0-38609 GCA_019843815.1 Montemys delectorum | reverse complement strand
TTTATTTATTTATTTATTTATTTATTTATTTATTTATTTATTTATTTGGGGTATATGTGCCAAAGTACACTAGTGGAGGTCAGAGGACAGCTTGTCGGGGTTAATTCTCTCCTTCCACCATGTGAATTGAGGGGATCTAACTCAGGGGTCAGACTTAGCAGCAAGTGCCTTTGCCAGTTGAATCATTGTGCTGGCCTGTTCATCTATATTTTTAATTCATTAACATCAACATCATGGCCAACAGCACTATTACTCATGTATAGAAGCTTGTCACGCACATATTTTTTTCTGAAAAGCACATCAAAGCCTTCTTGTGCTTAAGAGCCATAGGCAACGCTGCAGCACTCTGCCTGGAGACAGTTTAGCACTGAAATAATGGACACAAAGCGCAAACATGTGAAAAATGTGACCTCACATGGACTCCCAAGTGTCCTGTGTTTCCATTATGAGCTGAAACAAAAATGCTAAGTAACATGTGTGGGCGCAGCACCTTTTTGCACATCTACAAGAATAACCATGGAAAGTCCTTAGAGTGAATTTGGGGTAACAAAGAGGCTTCTATCAAGAACCTGTGAATGAGATGTGTTGATATACACACTATGTAGTCATTGTGTCAGGCACATCTGGTGGGGAAAGCAAGTGTGCTTTGAGAAGTAACAGGGTTCCAGCCAGGCGTGGTGGTGCAAGGCTGTATTGCCAGCGTTGGACTGAGACAGGAGAACCATGAATCTAAAGAAAGACTGAACTGCCATAGTCTCCTTCAGAGGGAGGCAATGAGAAATGGTAGGGAAACACAGTGAGCAGCACACCAAGGAGCAGGTGGATGGGGCTGAGACTTACTAGGGACTGATTTAAACACTGGGGTTTAACATTTTTTTAAGGCACTGTAGGAACTACACGTCTGTTAGCCCTGCTGAGCCTCACAACAATCCTGCCCAGTAGGTACAATTGACTCCGTTTTAGATTTTAAAACTGATTTAAAATTTTAAAACCAATGTACAGATGTTGAAAGTTATAAGCTAGATCATATTCTATGTAATGGCAAAATACCATGTAAGCTTTACCAATCAATTTTGATTTTTATATCCCCCCACATTTTGTAATTATTTCCATGGTGCACCTGCTGCAGGATAAGATCCAAGCTCCAAAACATGGTTTGTAAGGCATTCTTTGTAGCCTGATCTTCATGTCTAGCCTCAACTTGATCACTTATATCTCACATAAGCCTGAGTCCACTGGTTTCTGCTGTGAACTGGATTTAAGCAGCTCCTTAAATACTTCATTCAAAGTACAGATCACTATAGGTAGTGATTGGCTTCTTGTTTGTCTTTTACCATAAACTTTAAATTCCAGGTGGGCTCACTGTCCATTATTGAATAGCCACACCAGTGTCCAGCAGTTAGCATTTGCTTCAATCCCAGTCCTTCCCCACAGATATGCCCTGGAGGAACCTGGAATGTTAAGGACACTGTCGGAACAGGACTGACGATATCCTGTGTGTGAGAGACCGGCCACAGGGTCACATCATGAATCCAGGGAAGCCAGATTTTGTATCAGGGTGCAGATCTGAGCTGATTGCCCAGTGCAAAAGCTTATATATAGTGTTTGAGCCAATCTCAAGCCCATAAATCCTCGGCCAATTGTATCTCACCACATCGTCATTGTTGCTCCAACAAAAGCCCTGCCGGAGGAGGTTGCTCAGAAGGAACATTGGGGAAGTAGGGGGAGGGAAGCATGGTCACCCGTTAGGCCTTCCGTCAAGAAGGGGCAAGCAGCCCCCCACCCCGGCCTAGATTCCGTTTTGCTCTTTCACCAGAGTTCCGGGAGTCATCTTAGATCTAATGCCCTCACTCTCCATTCCACCTTTTCCTTCACCTCCACAGCACCCAGGGTTGGTCCTTCAAGGGAAGGAATAGAAATCCCTTCCCTGCCCCCAAGGCTGGAGCAGACCGGCTTTCTAACCTGGTAACCTCTGCTCTATCTGTGTGGCTAGAGATTTCCCAGCAGCAGATTCTCTTTGCAAAGAGTTTCAGTGTCTGATCTGCATTTAGCTTCCTTTGCCCCTCAGGGAGATTCACACATGCTTTGTTGGACTGAGTTGGTTATCAATACAATAAAAAGTTTAAAAAATTTAAAAAAAAAAAATAAAGAGCAATATAAGGTTGGGAGCTGGCTCATAGATGAAGCACTTGCTTCAAATGTTAAGTGTAGAGACCAGGTTCCCAGAACCATGTAAAGGCCAAAGCCCCCAGCCTATAATCCCAGCATTGTGGGAGCAGAGAAAGAGGAGTCCCAGGGCAAGCCGGCTCACTAGACTAGCAGAACCTAGTGATTCTAGGTTCAGTGTGACTGCCATAAATATGTTGGAGGAAAATTGAGAAAGACACATGACATCAACTTCAGACTTTCCCCTCCACATTTGTATGTATGTGTATATGTATATGTACATGCATATGTACCAGTGTACTCACATGCATGTATGTGTACACATACCACATGCGCATATGAATGCAAATGTGAAAAAATATATAGGAGTTAAGAATAACGAAGCCAGAGGGAATGAAGAAAAAAAATAATGTGCTTACAGACAATAAACCCACACCAGGAGGACAGGCTTACAGAACAAGCTGGACACACAATTACTATTATCAGGGTTTTGACAATATTGGGGATTGAACTCAGGACCTTATGTACGCTAGATATGCACATCAGCCTAGAGCTACATCCCCAAACCCTAGTTATATAATTAAAGGACTGAATTAAAACCATAAAAGGTACAAAAGAAAGAAAGTAGATTTGCAACAGTCCTTGTATCCTGTGATTATCAAACAAAAGGAGTTTTAAATAGAAATGAAAGGTCTAAAAATCAAGAAGGAAAGAAATATTCCATTGGGAAATCAGACTGACCCAGCAGAAAAACAAAAAAGGACTACAAGGTAATTTATAACTATAAAATTCCAAAATAATATAAAATAAATAATATAAAAGAACTTAAAAGAACTACAGAAGAATGAGCAGAAAGGCAGCACACACTAAAGGCCTAAGGAAGAAAAGTAAACCAGTGGACAAGGAATTCAAGCATAAAGTAAGAGAGTTATCTCCTAAAGTAAGTAAAACCCACGAATGTATTGAAATAAAATGCTTGGGAAAATTTGCCCAGAATGAGCTACACATAAAGACACATCTTCATCCAACTGCTGGACTTAAAAAACAACATGCTGGTCAGCAGAAGCACACAGGACAGACCTAACACGCCGCTCAGCAGAAGCACACAGGACAGACCCACCAAGCCCAGTCTTTCTTTATTCACACACCCACAACCCTTCAACACCAACTTGACTTGATCTTTCTATGTTCAGGTTGACATTTCTAGCATCTGCATACAATAGAATATTTAGTTTTTCTGTTCCTGGCTTTTCTCCATTTGATATAACATCTGCCAGCTCCACTCATTGGGTACAAATGTCAAGGCTTCATTCCACATTTTGACTAAATAATATCCCACTGTGTGTAGAAACTACATTTTTTTTTTTATCCATTCATCTGTTGATGGTGACCCTAGACCAGCCTAAACATGTCATGGATTTCAAAGATACTCGCCTATTATTTGTTTAAAGTTCCAAACACAACCAGTGAGCTAAGAGTTGACACTCCTGGAAAGTTTTTCCCTACTTATTTAAGGGTATTGTCACAATAGACCAGAACAAGAAAGACAGAACAGAAGGAGGAAAGTGATCTCTAGTCCTCATGATGTTTGTGGAGATGCTGAGTCTGCTGACCCTAAATGCCACAGACGATTTGACACTGGCAGCACAAGTGCCTGTAGACTTCTGTTCATTATGTTGCAGTGATTTTTCTCAGGACTCTCTCTCCAAGACTGGAGATTCCTAACTAGGTAGGATAGCATACAATCCTAATCCTAGCACTTGGGAAGCAAAGGAGAAGGATTGTGAGTTTGAGCCAGTCTAAGTGATTCAGTGAGACCCTGTCTGGGGAACAATAAGAAATAAACAAACAAACAAAATGCAAGTAAAGCAAAAAGAACAGAGGATCCCAGTCATCTTCTCAATTGCTCTCTGGAAATAGGATCACTCGATTGACATTTAATAAATGTGTAATGGTTTTTGTCGTTTTGTTTTGTGTTGTTTTAAGACTGAGAGAAGTACAACTTCAAGATACTTGAACATTGGGCTGGAGATGTAGGTCAGTGATAAAGCTCTTGTCTAGCATGTGTAAGGGGCAAAGTTTAATCTCAAGTGCTGCCAAAAATAAAAATTAAACTACGGATAGACCACAAAAGCAACAGACCAGCTGGGACAGGGTCCTTCCTGCATCCATCTGTACCCAGGAGGTGGGGCAGTTCCACAACCATCTGTGCACTATTCCTGCCAGCAGAGAGCTTGTCTCCAGGGAGTGCTCTGACCCCTGAACTCAGGTGAGATCACCATTTTCTATCCACTGACTTTCTAAGGCAGGGCCAGCCAGGAGGCACAAGCCACAGAAGCATCAGAGCAGCTGGTACCTGGTCCTTCCTGCCTCCATTTGCACCCAGGAAGTGAGATTGTTTCACAGTCCTCTGTACATGGGGCTTTCCAGGAGAGAGCTGATCTCCCAGGAGTGCTGACACAGGCTTACACACCCATAAGAAGAACAAGCTCCAGTTAGAGTCAGCAAGAACATCTAACACCAAAGATTATCAGATATCGAAAGGCAAATGTAAGACTCTTACCTACAGGAACCAAGACTAATTGGCATCATCAGAACCCAGTACTCCCACCACATTAAGTCATGGATACCCCAATACACCAGAAAAGCAAGATTTGGATTTAAAAATCATATCTCATGATGCTGATAGAGGATTTTCAGAAGGACATAAATAACTGCCTTAAAGAAATACAGGAGAACATAAGAAAACAGGTAGAAGCCCTTAAAGAGGAAACACAAAAATTCCTTAAAGAATTACAGGAGAACTCAGGTAAATAGGTAGAAGCCCATAAAGAGGAAACACAAAAATACCTTAAAGAATTACAGGAAAACACAACCAAACAGGTGAAGGAATTTAACAAAACCATCCAGGATCTAAAAATGGAAATGGAAACAATAAAGAAATTCCAAAGGGAGACAACTATGGAGGTAGAAAACCTAGAAAAGAAATCAGGAGCCATAGATGCAAGCATCACTGACAGAATACAAGAGATAGAAGAGAGAATCTCAGGTGCAGAAGATACCATAGAAAACATTGACACAACAGTCAAAGAAAACGCAAAATGCAAAAAGCTCCTAAACCAAAAAACATCCAGGAAATCCAGGACACAATGAGAAGACCAAACCTAAGGATATTAGGTATAGAACTTAAAGGGTCAGTAAACATCTTCAACAAAATTATAGAAAAATACTTCCCTAACCTAAAGAAAGAGATGCTCATGAACATACAAGAAGCCTACAGAACTCCAAATAGACTGGACCAGAAAAAGAAATTCCTCATTGTCACATAATAATCAAAACATCAAATGCACAAAACAAAGAAAGAATATTAAAAGCAGTAAGGGAAAAGGGTCAAGTAACATATAAAGGCAGACCTATCAGAATTACACCAGACTTCTTCCGACTATGAAAGCCAGAAGATCATGGACAGATGTCATACAGACCCTAAGAAAACATAAATGCAAGCCCAGGTTACTATACCCAGCAAAACTTTCAACTACCAGAGATGAAGAAACCAAGGTATTCCATGACAAAACTAAATTTACACAATATCTTTCCACAAATCCAGCCCTTCAAAGGATAATAAATGGAAAACTCCAACACAAGGAACAAAACTACACTCTAGAAAAAGCAAGAAAATAGTAATCTTTCAACAAAACTAAAAGAAAATAGCCACATGAACAGAATTCCAACTCAGAATTCTAAGAATAAAAATAACAGGAAGTGACAATTACTTTTCCTTAATATCTATTAATATCAATGGACTCAATTTCCTAATAAAAAGACATAGACTAACAGACTGGTTACATAAACAGAACCCAACATTTTGCTGCATACAAGAAACCCACCTTAGTGACAAAGACAGACACTACCTCAGAGTAAAAGTCTGGAAAACGATTTTCCAAGTAAATGGTCCCAAGAAACAGCTGGAGTAGCCATTCTAATATTGAATAAAATTGACTTTCAACCTACAGTGATCAAAAAAGATAAGGAGGGACACTTCATACTCATCAAAGGTAAAATCTACCAAGATGAACTCTCAATTCTAAACATCTATGCACCAAATGCAAGGGCATCCACATTCATAAAAGAAACTTTACTAAAACTCAAAGGACACATTCCACCACACACAATAATAATGAAGACTTCCACACCCCACTATCATCAATGGACAGATCATGGAAACAGGAACTAAACAGAGACATAGTGAGACAAATAGAATTTATGAAACAAGTGGATTTAACAGATATCTATAGAACATTTTATCCTAAAACAAAAGAATATACCTGCTTATCAGCACCTCATGGTCCCTTCTCCAAAATTGACCATATAATCAGTTATAAAACAGGCCTCAACTGATACAACAAGATTGAAATAATTCCTTGTATCCTATCAGATCACCATGGACTAAAGCTGCTCCTTAATAACAACATAAACAATAGAAAGCCAACATACACATGGAAGCGTAACAACACTCTACTCAATGATAACTTGGTCAAGGAAGAAATAAAGAAAGAAATTAAAGACTTTCTAGAGTTTAATGAAAATGAAGCCACAACATACCCAAAATTATGGGACACAATGAAAGGAGTCCTAAGAGGAAAACGAATAGCTTTAAGTGCCTCCAAAAAGACACTGCAGAGAGCATACACCAGCAATTTGACAGCATATCTGAAAGCTTTAGAAGAAAAAGAAGCAAAGTCACCCAAGAGGAGTCGAAGGCAGGAAATAATCAAATTCAGGGCTGAAATCAACCAAATAGAAACAAAAAGGACCATACAAAGAATCAACAAAACCAGGAGCTGGTTCTTTGAGAAAAATCAACATAATAGATAAACCCTTAGCCAGACTAACTAGAGGGCACAGAGACAGTATCCTAATTAACAAAATCAGAAATGAAAAGGGAGACATAACAACAGAAACTGAGGAAATCAAAACAAAACAAAACATCAGATCCTACTACAAAAGTCTATACTCAACAAAACTGGAAAATCTGGATGAAATGGACAATTTTCTAGACAGATACCAGGTACCAAAGTTAAATGAAGATCAATGATCTAGACAGTCCCATATCCCCTAAAGAAATACAAACAGTCATTAGAAGTCTCCCAATCAAAAAAAGCCCAGATGGGTTTAGTGTAGAGTTCTATCAGACCTTCAAAGAAGACCTAATACCAATATTCCTCAAACTATTCCACAAAATAGAAACAGAAGGTACTCTACCCAATTTGTTCTATGAAGCCGCTATTATTCTATTACTCTGATACCTAAACCACATAAAGACCCAACAAAGAAAGAGAACTTCAAACCAATTTCCCTTATGAATTTTGATGCAAAAATACTCAATAAAATTCTCACAAACCATGTTCTCCAAGAACACATCAAAACGATCATCCATCATGATCAAGTAGGCTTTATCCCAGGGATACAGGGATGGTTCAATATATTGAAATCCATCAACATAATCCACTATATAAACAAACTCTAGGAAAAAAACCCATATGATCATTTGATTAGATGCATTTGACAAAAATCCAACACCCCTTCATGATAAAAGTCTTGGAAAGATCAGGAATTCAAGGCCTATACCTAAACATAGTAAAAGCAATATACAGCATACCAGTAGCCAACATCAAACTAAACGGAGAGAAAGTTGAAGCACTCCTCCATTGCTGGTAGGATTGCAAGCTGGTAAAAAAGCAGAAATTGGTTTGGTGGTTCCTCAGAAAACTGGACATAGTACTACCTGAGGACCCAGCTATACCACTCCTGAGCATATACCCAGAAGATGCTCCAACATGTAATAAGGACACATACTCCACTATGTTCATAGCAGCCTTATTTATAATAGCCTGAAGCTGGAAAGAACCCAGATGTCCCTCAACAGAGGAATGGATACAGAAAATGTGGCACATTACACAATAGAGTAGTACACAGCTATTAAAAACAATGAAGAAATTCTTAGGCAAATGGATGAATCTAAAGAATATCATCCTGAGTAAGGTAACCCAATCACAAAAGAACACACATGGTATGCATTCACTGATAAGTGTTTATTAGCCCAGAAGCTCAGGAAACCCAAGATACAATTCACAAACCACATAAAACTCAAGAAGAAGGAAGGCCAAAGTATGGATACTTCGGTCCTTCTTAGAAGGGGGAACAAAATACCCATGGAAGGAATTATGGAGACAAAGTGTGGAACAGAGACTGAAAGAAGGACAATCCAGAGACTGCCCCACCTGGGGATCTGTCCCATATACAATCACCAAACCCAGACCCTATTGTGGATGCCAGCAAGTGCTTGCTGACAGGGGTCTGATAGAGCTGTCTTCTGAGAGGCTTTACCACTGCCAGACTAATGCAGAAGTGGAGGCTCATAGCCATCCATTGGACTGAGCACAGGGTCCCCAATGAAAAAGCTAGATAAAGGACCCAAGAAGCTGATGTGGTTTGTAGCATCATAGGAGGAACAACAATATGAACTAACCAGTACCCCCAGAGCTCCCAGGGACCAAACCACTGCCATGCAGACTTTGCATGGCAGCAGTATTTGAGGCAAAACCTTCAAGGAAGTCAGTCTCCTTCCCCTGCATTGTCTCCTGGCACCCCTAACTCAGAGGTACCCCAGATATGTCCTTGCGAACTCGCCTGCTAGGTGCCCACCAATATATGATTTTCTTAATGACTAGACAAAATAGGACATTGCTCTCTGACCTTACCAATCTTCCAACTTCTTAGCCAAACCCAGGCTTGGAATGTTACCCCTCCCCCCCCCCCCCCCCCCCCGGAATAATTGCCTCTGGCATTGTTAGGGAAATAAGGAAGGGAATAGGGCATTGAAGCTTACAGAATGGGAGACTTATTCCAGGGCAAGGTCAAGTAGAATCCCCATTCTTAGTCAAGTACTGAAGCTCAACCACTCCTAGGAATTAGCAAGAGACTAGTCTCTACAAGCCCAAAAGATTAGCACAGTGGGCGTTTTACTAAGGATGGGCCTGTGTATGTGAGAGACAGCAGTCTGCATTCAGCATTCTAGATTCAGCATTCGAGATTCGAGCCTCTGTCCACCTGGCTGGCACTCTGCAGCCCCCGACCCCCACCCCGGCCCCGGGGGTGCTGCACCAGTCCAGAAGAGATGGCTGCTGTTTTTAGACCCAGTGTATTTTAGATGGCCTCAGATGTACCTCGACTGCTGAGCTGCCAGATTTTTCATTTCTCTTTTGCAATGATTGTAAAAGCCTCATAACACTTTTAAGAAATACATTCAGATCCTACACTCCTTGTGTTGTGTCTGTCTGCCACCGCCGAATCCTGTGCACACCTGGCCAGAACTCTTGTCCCACGGAACTAGGGTTCCCCCGCAAGAAATCTGTCCGTGGCAAACCACCAACCAAAGATTACACATAGTGGGACTCATGGCTCCAGTTGCATATGTAGCAGATGATGGCCCTGTTGGACATTAGTGAGAGAGGAGACCCTTGGTCCTGTGAAGGCTCTATTTGTATGGGAATGCCAGGGCCAGGAAGTGGGAAAGGGTGGGTTGGTGAGCAGGGGGAGGAGTGAGGGAATAGGTTTTTTTTTTTTTTTTTTTTTTTTTTTTTTTTTTTTTCCAGAGAGGAAACCAGGAAAGGGGAGAACATTTGAAATGTAATAAAGAAAATATCTAATAAAAAAATTAAAGTACTAACTAGTTAGCTAACTAGATGTTTGATAGATACATACACAGCCATAGTAAAAACAGAAAAGAATGTAAGGTCTCTATGCTGGACTTTAAGCTGATAAGTTAAGGCCAATGAGTCAAATTTGGAATCAGTCTTGAACCCCTGACTCACAGGCCTATCAGCTTCCCGATTCTACATGAGCTGGGGTACTAGGGCTGTATTGGGAAAAATGTCAAAAGTGATCCCATCTGTCTCTTATCCGAGAACTTTCTAAGGTGGATTATCTGAGATACAGGGAGCCAAAGCCTCATCTGAGACGCATGTCCTGTGTCATCCAGCTCTTAGGAAGTTTGCAGTACTGGGAACAGTAAAAATTTCAGCCTTAAGTGCCTCTGACCCTTGAAGAGTTGATTATTTGTTTTGAAGGTGAGACTTTTTTCTTTTCAGAGTTAAGGATTTTAAACATATGACATCTTGCCTCACACAGTTTCTCTGGAAAAGGAGACAGTATATTTGAGGGTGGAAAACCGTTATCCTGTCAAAGCTGCCTTGCACTAATGCTGAGGGGCTAGTCAAAGCCACCACGTTTTCCACCATATCCTAGAATCTAGTCTACGCCAGTTTCACTGTGACGCTCTACTGTTCTGCACAACTCATATACTCATCTGTAATAGGAAAACCCCGAGTAAGAAGAATAAAAACCATGACTGCCTAATAGTTCTCAATGTAGAGGAATTTCCATGCATGTGTAGTTCTTTGACTCTGACACATACACATGTATTCCTTTGACTCTGACAAAATAGCCCAAGGAAGTAAGAGGGTTGCCCTGTATAGACATGGGGTTTAAAATTCACAAATAGACTGTAGCAAATTTAATTAGATAGCTGATTAAGCCATAAACCAAAGAGTACACATGGATCCAGCTGTACATGTAGCAGAGGACAGCTTTGTCAAGCATCAATGGGAGGAGAAGTCCTTGGTCCTATGAAGGCTCGGTAGAGGCCCTAATGTAGGTGAATAGAGCGAGGGGAGGTGGGAATGGGAGGTTGGGTGGAGGAATACCCTCATAGAAGCAGGGGGAAGGAGGACGGGTTAGGGGTTTCCGGGAGTGGGGGAAACCAGGAAAGGGGATAACATTTGAAATGTAAATAAGGGAAATATCCAATAAAAAAGAAATATAACAAAAAAAGAAAAGAAAAAAAAAGAAAATTCTCATTAGAATATGAGTGTACGTGAGAACAGAGCAATGTTTGTAAGGGTCTGTCACAATAAGATCCTTGTTCCTGTCACAGTGGTTAAATCCCTCAGCCTAAAATACTTAGTTTTAAATTCAGATTTTCTTACATTTTCAAGTGTAGGTTGAAAAAAAAAAAACAAGCAGAATCAACTACCTTTCCTTATGAACTGGAGGCAATGTAAATTAGATTCTGGAGAAGAAATGGAACAAGCTTTATAATCCAGATTTACCTTGTAGAGAGTTTTAATCTAATTGATGCTCAATAAAAATGCTTTAAGTTAATAGTTACAATTTTTCCCTACTTCTTTAGCCTATTTCAGGATGATATGCTTAAACATTACAGAAAATGGTGTCGTTTATTTATTTTCCCATGTGACAGTGTTCCATGCTGACTCTTGCTTGGGTGAACATTGCATTAATGAGGTCTAAACTGTGAGGCACTGTTGTGTACCAGATGCTTACAGAGTTAATGATACAACATTCTCCACCAGTGCTGTATTTGAAACATGCTAAACAAACACATGTCTTAAAATAGATGTGATTTATAAACTTGATGTGCATATATCTCCATATACTTTATGTATGCATATTTATGTATTTTTAATGCTATCATATATTTAAAACTTTAAAAAAGCATATATATATATATATTTATATATATATATACACACACACACACACACACATATATATATCATAACAGATTTATTAAAGAAAGTAAATACCAGTTTAGGTTCAGCTGTTTCTGAATAGTGAGTTACATGGATCAGACTAAGAAAACTTAATGGCAATCTCAGAGGACAAATTCCTCTATGAAATACTGAAACCCAGAAGCATGGAGCCCGCATCTTAAGGAAACTGTTTTTCAAGCTTTATGTCTTATGTCACACTTTTCTATGAGTATGTGGTCCACACACTTATTTGGCACACAAGAGTCTATCAAACTCATGACATATGTAAAACACACTGGTTGTGTCATATCTTCAACCGTGTGAATGCTTTCCAAATGTGTGAAGCCAGCTGCCTCATCCCCCTTGTATTCATGTGTCTCTAACAGATTTCTTTATTAAATAGTTTTCATAGATCTCTGTGCCAATTATCAAAATTCTTAAAAAGACACCCAGAGTTTAGCATAGATCTCCAGATGTGGTCCAGCCAGAGGAGTACTCTGGGACTCTTATCTTTTGTGATTTAGATGTGGGACTTCTGCTCTGGACTGAGTAAAGGTATGAGCTATTTTGGCAGTCAGCTTGCTATACTTATGTTTCATTTTGAAGCTAGCTGAAATCCCTCCTTGCCTTTTATAAATTACCACATATCCACAACACCCCTACCTTGCACTTAAGGGGTTTTAGTCAGCCTTTATATTATTAATTAAGTAGAACAGTTCCCATATAATTGATATAAGGGTTTTAGATGTAGATTTCGCCCTGTGGAATTTATGCTTGCCTAAAGCTTAGAAAAACTAAGGGACGTGTCTGAATCTTTTAATGTAAGCAAGGTATTTGATGGTTCTTGTTTCAGCAAATTTGTTGGAGAGGCAAAAATATAGTTGCTATTTCTTTTTTGAGGAAACACAATGGTGATTTTCAAGCTTTACTGAATATAATTCCACTCCAAGAATTCTTAAAATTTCCTCAGCCCAATATTATGGTTTAGGTTCTGAAACTCAAATAGTTAAACTTGATCACCAATGTGACAGTCGTAAGAGCACATTTAGGCATTTAGGGATGATGATGTAATAAGGGCAGAGCTCCCTCAGTACAGAATGAATGGCATTAAGTCCTGCTAGAAGGGCCTTCTTGCCTTCTGCCTTCTCTCATCTCCAGAAACAGAGAGCAGCCCTCACTAGGTGTAGTGCCAATGTCTTGAACTTGACTGCTCTGAACCATAAGAAACAAATTCTGATTGTTTTCAATTCTGTGGAGTAAATTTCAGCAGTAGAAACAGATCAAGAAACCCAAGCTGTATCCTAAACCAATTGGATTACAATGCATGGATGTGGGAGCTGACGACATAAAACTTACATGTGATTCTAATGTTTATGCACAGTGGGTTGAATAATTGAGATACATCCATGAATATTAACAAAATAATGTTGACCGAGCTACTCTTCTTCTATAAATTTAATGTCTTCATCTGTGAAGTGGAAGGTTGTTACAGGGTGTGTGTGTGCATGCATGTGTGCATAGAAAGAGAAAGAGAGAATTAGGAAGAGAATATAACAAGGTACCTAATATATAGCAATAGCTGTTGAGTTATTGTGGTGTTATTTTGAGAATATATTTGCTACTAATAGTTTGCATGATCAAATGTCAACCTAATAAAACAATTAAAAATTATTTAATTGTATTTATTCTTATAAATGTGTTCAAAGCAATAACTCAAATTGCAAGAAGCATTTTACTACATATTCAGAGCTAGTTTAAAAGCTGAAGAGAAAATGACAACACATACACTTTTTATTAAGCAGTAATTGTATGCTTACTTATACAATTGAAATGATTTCATTCATACAGTTTTTGGTGAATTAAAGATCTCAGGAATATCTAATACTATGTTTGTGTTAGGAAATTCAGAAGTAGTCATTCCTCAGCCCCAGTTTCATAGAAAATCATCTGGAATGATTTAAAAACTCAAGTGTCCAACTACCAATGTCAATGATAGAGATTTATTATTACTAAGTCTGTGAATGTTAATTTAATGTGTAATGAGGATAATGAATCATCCCTCTGGATAATTATCAAAGTGGGGTGTTTCTGCTTCCAGCTTTGCAACATTAGTGTCAAAGTGAACTCAATTGCTTCTGTTTAGTTGAAGAACAAATACATGAGACCTACCATCTGGAACACTACCATAAGTCCCCCAGAAATAGGACCTCCCACAGCAAGTTCACAGGCAAAATAATGAGCAAAACCTGGGAAACCTGGGCTTTGAAAATAATGACTCAGTAGTTTCAATGCCAGCTGCAAAGATAATAAAAATTAGAATAATTGAGATTAAAAATTTTCCAAACTCAATGGAAGGCTTGTAACAAAGATCCCTCACTCAAAAATTCTCAGCAAGAACAATAGATTTTTATAGTAGCCTAAGTTGTCCTGTTTGCAGTTCTTGCACTGGATCCTCAGAATCCTTTTCAAGCACATTGTTAAGGGAACTATGCAGCCCAACAACCACAGATGGACATAAGAAGTCTATTCTAAGAGACTGAAGATGATTTGACCTGGATGGAAGTTGATAAAATCCTCAGAGGTGAACAAGTACCTGGACAGAATATTAGACCTTGTCAACAAGGCATTCATAAATTCATAAATGAGCACCTCCCTGGAGATAGTAAAGTACTACATACACACGTGTTTTCATCTTAACTGACCTGAAGGCTCTGTGCAGACAGACATGAAATATAATGTAGTGTGTAACATAAGTGCCGCAGTGGCTGTTGTCAAAGGTTGGGAAACAAACGTGCAAGGCCACTGAGGAAGAGTTCTACAAATAAATTAATGAATGAATATATTGGCCAATCAGAGACCTCGTGGACCACCACATACTGTCACAAACAGAACTTGTAACCTGCAATACAGATAAAAAACAAGACAACACACACACACACACTCACACACACTCACACTCACACACACATGGGGGTGGTACGGTATCTCTTTAAAGGAAATATTTGATTTTCAGAGTCTTCAAATCATATCTTTTATGTTTTTAATCAAAATAAACGAGGAATCAAAAGGAAGTAGAAAGTGTATCGTCAAGGAAAAATAGCAGTTAGCAGAATCTGAATCTAAGGAAGCCTGTTAAATGTTCTCTCAGAAGGGGAATATCAACAAAATGATTTGAAATTTTAAAGGAGAATTAAATAGACCTTCTGAGGTTAAAATTATTCAGGTTAGGTGAAAATTTAAGAAAAAAGAAAGGCTCACTAGAACAGGCAGCAGAGGTATTAAGTAAACAGAAGAGCAGATCAAGTCAGACTATCCCCTCGGAAGAGCCAAGAGTAAAGGGATGAAGAGGACTGAACTTTACCTCAAGCCTTTGGATATAGTCAAGTGCCCCAGTATTCACATCTGACAGTTCTAGAAAGGAAGGAGCACAAGGAATGTTTGACATAGAATTCTCAAGCCTTTTCTAACTACATTTAAAACCTTTAATCTGTGCATCCAAGTGGAATCAACAAATTCTATGTACAATAGATTCAAGGAGCTTGAAATTTAAACCTGTCATAGGCCAACTATGGCAAGACAAAGAATCTTGAAAGACACAAAACAAAATAAAGCCTTGGAAACTTAATTAATATTAAGGAATCACTTCTTGCTAGGAAACAGTGACACATCATCAAGATGGTAGACTAGGAAGCTTCAGACTCACATTCACCCATGAAACAGAAGTTATCTATGTAGAGTAACGGAAACAAGTCTGCCAGAGCTAGGAAAACCAGTTCAGAAATCTACAGAAAACAAGTAATTGTCAAGACAACTGAATGCTTCCTCCAAAACATCACAGCAACTCACTCCAACTTTGCTCTGGTGTAGCATATACCATGAGGAAACCACAGTTCAATTCCTAGGAGACTGCAAGGGGCAGCATGAGGTTAATTTCAACACTCTGGCTGTCTACATGAGTCCTAGCTCATTGGCCTCAGAGCTCTAACAGGGCACTGTAGCGAGGTCAGAATTTCAGGTGACAGAAGCTACAGAAGAGATGGGAGGTGCATAGAAATTGCTTGGGCCGTCAACTTCCCAGATATCTTAGGGCACACTTTACAGGCAAATGGAGATAATAAAACATGCATATCTCCAAGAAGAAGCAGGCATGAGCCCCTTGAGAAATTTAAACATTTCAAAGCAGGTAAGTATATGTAACAAATATAGAGTTTCAGATAGAATATATGCACATAAAAGAACCAAGAAACTTGACACTTTCATTCTGAACAATACCAAGTTTCTACTGGTTGGTAATGTAGTATGTACTGTCCAATCCAGTCTATAACACCTTTAAAGGTAACTTTTCAAAATGTTCAATTTTAAACAAATATACGACAACATACAAAGAAATAGGAAGGGAGGAATCAGCTAAAGGAAAGAGTTAATGTCTTGAGACCAGTTATAAAGAAACAAGTGCTTCCGATTTACTAAGCAAAGGCTTTAACATGTAAGTATATCCAAAGTAAAAATAAGAAATAGAGGGAATCAGGAAAACTGTTAGAAAATGAAACCATTGGCAAAAAAAAAAAAAAAAAAAAAAAAAAAAAAAAAACAACCAGAAATTCTTCATAGGAAAGGAACCAAATAGAAATTCTGAATCTGAAATATAATGTCTGAGTGGAAAAATCCACTAAAGAAGTATAAACCAACCTCAACAGGCACAGTGGGAGAGTCAAGCACAGATACACTTTTTAAAAAATGTCACAACTTCCAAGAGTCTCACTGCAGTTCTTGTGGGCATACATATTTTCTCCTTTCTATTTGCCTGGGATGCCTTGCTCTGAGATGTCTGTGACGATGGCCCCTGCAATTCCCATATTACCTATTACCTGTCACCAGGCTTCTGTCACCTGAGTCCTGACCTAGCTATGGGGCCCATTGGAATTCACTTGAAAGAACTATATCACAGAAGAAAAACGACTGCAAAACAGTGACACTCTCTGAAGAATTCATGGCTGAAATATTCCAAATATAACATAAAAATATAAAGATCAAGTCAAAGATACACCACCAAGACATGCAACACTCAGACTGCTCCAAGATAAAGAGTTTCCAAATGTGACAAAAAGCAGTGAATCACATACAAGTTGCTAGATGTGAATGCTGTAAATGTCTCTCTAGAAGCTTCCAGTTCAAATGACAGGGGTGATACATTTAACACAATAAAGGGTAAATCTGTCAGCTAAAAATTCTATATATGGTAAAGGTCCTATAAGAATGCCAAAAAAATTAATATCACAAAAATAGTAGCAATTATTAGTAAACCTGCTATACAAGAGACTCTACAGATATACGAATTCCAGACTCATGAAAAATCAAGTTCTACAGAAAAATGGAAGAAAATTATAATTACAAGTCTTATACCAATTTTGTACTGTTACTTTTATTATTTATAAGATTTGAAAACGAATGCAAAAATATTACTGTCAGTATACACTCCTATATATTTATAATATCAATGTCACAGTTTTAAAATAGTATATAAAATTTCCACAATGGCCACAAAGAAGATATGAAATGTACACAAGACAAATAAATGAGAAAATCATCAGAACATGTCATGATGAACAGTCAACTAAAGAAAAGGATAGCAGGAATTACGAAGACGAGAGTTGAAAGGTCATAAAAACACAAAAAACCAGCATAGCAAAAATAAGTGTTTGTCAGTAATGACATTAAATGGAATTAATTCCCAATCAAGAATTCCAAGATGAGTTAAAAATAAGCCACTGTCATACAATGTGCTGCATATAAGATATTTGCTTAAGATCTAAGAGCATACACAAGTTGAAAACAAGATTAGTAAAAGATATTTATAAAAATAGTAAACAAGAGAAAGAAGGATAGACTTAATATTCTTTTTTTTGTTGTTTTTTGTTTTTTGTTTTTGTTTTTGTTTTTTTGTTTTTTTGTTTTTTGAGACAGGGTTTCTCTGTGTAGCCCTGGCTGTCCTGGAACTCACTCTATAGACCAGGCTGGCCTCGAACTCAGAAATCAGCCTGCCTCAGCCTTACAAGTGCTGAGATTAAAGGCGTGCGCCACCACGCCCGGCAGATAATATTAAATGGCAAATAGACCAAGCCAAAATTGTAAAAGACACAAAGACTGTGGAGCTGAAAAAATGGTTTTCCATAGGACCCAGGTTTGATTCTCAGCACCCACATGGTGGTTTACAACTAACTGTAACTCCCATTTCTGAGTTTCCTTCTTTGAGCTTCTGAAAGCACCAGTTAAGCATGTAGTGTAGATATACATGAAGGCAATAAGAATAAATACATGAAGTCACATAAGAATAAATACACTTTTGAAAGGCTAAAGACATCTCCAGATAACAACAGTAGAGAATGTCAAGTTGTCATAATGGGCAGGACTAGAAAGAAGACTGAAGAAAACAGGACTTGACCTTGACCGAACAATCCAGCAAGCACTATACACATCAATAGGATACATGAGTGTCCCAAGAGGACAGTACGCGCTCTACACATAGGCCACATTAGCATACTAAGCAAGTCTTTAAACATTTTAAAGAATTAATTCATATAAAAGATAATTTTAAACAAAGTGGAAAAGAAGAAATCTGCTGGAAGAAATGGAAAAATACACAATTGTGTAAAAATTAAAAGTGCACCTATAAGCAGTTGTGTTTTAACAAAATCTCAAGTGTTTGACCTTACCATTAAAGACTCAGAAGCGAGAAGATGGGGTGGAAGCCTGCTAGCTCAGAGAGGTAGAGCAAAGGCCCTTAGATGACCTTCCTCCTCAGCCTATGGCCCCAAAGGAAAGCCTCCCTCTCCTTCTCCATGCTGACTCAAAACCCCTTTGAAATGGATATCCCCCAATTCTACTTCTTGTGTGTCTCTCTATCCATCTACCTGACTCACTCTTACTTTCTATATTTTTTCTATGTTTACTCCCTGTCAAGTGGTTGACCTATGGTTGACTGTATTTAGTTCTGTTTAAAGAATTTATAGAAATAAAAAGGAATCAAAAAGAATATTATGCTAAATTACATGCCAACAGATTGAATGCAATAGAACTAATCAAAATGGACAAATCCCTGGGAACACACAACCTAGAAAGACTTATCTTGCCCAAAAAGAAAAAAAAAATCTGAGTAAAAATTGAATAGGAGATTGGAAAGTGTAGTGTAATTTTCTCTAATTAATTGAATAGAAAATAAAATAAAGATGACAAAAAACCAATCACTGGATGAGGAGGAGGCTGTCCTTCCAGTCTGAGAGAGGAAGAGAGAATGCGGGGGGAAAAAATGTGTGCAGAGAGGCAGGAACAAAGAAGGCAAGCTGTAGGCTAGGGGCTGTTAGATCTGGTGGCAAAATCCACCAGGATCCACCACCAGAAGATTTCTAACATAGAATAGTTCATGAATTTAGGGTTATAGATTCCTTGCCCAGCAATTGTGTTATCTGTTGATTCTAAACTAAGATTGTCTGGTGTTTTCCATTCCATGGTGGCTCAGATATGTGTGTGTGTGTGTGTATGTGTATAAGAGAGAGAGAGAGAGAGAGAGAGAGAGAGAGAGAGAGAGAGAGAGAAGGGAATTCGGACAGCCTTTGAGACAGGAAGATTGAGAAAGGACTGAGTTCCAGGGGAAAGGTAGTGAGCTAAGTGCTGGCTGGCAAGAGCTTACGCACAGCTGCTCTCAGGGACAAAGAGAGCTATCTTGGAGCTCTGGAGAGGTGGAGCTAGAGCTGGGAGGAGAGACCTTGGCAAGGGTAAACTTGGACTATGTACCAGGTCTGGTCTGTGCCTAGCAGGCGATAGTGTGAATTGTTTTTTAATTAATACAAGAGATAGAAGAGAGAATCTCAGGCATAGAAAATACCATAGTCACAACAGTCACAACATATACATATACATATATATATATATATATATATATATATATATATATATATATATATATATACCGAAAGCAAAATTCTCCTAACTCAAAACATTCAAGAAATCCAGGATACAATGAAAGAACCAAACCTAAGAATAAGTATAGATGAGAGCAAAGATTCTCAACTCAAAGGGCAGGTAAGCATCTTCAACAAAATTATAGGAAAAAAACTTCCCTAACCTGGTATTGGTACAGAGGCAAGCAGGTAGATTGGTGGAATAGAATTGAAGAGCCAGAAATGAGCCCACACACCTATGGTCACTTGATCTTTGACAAAGGAGCTAAAATCATCCAGTGGAAAAAAGACAGCATTTTCAACAAATGGTGCTGGTTCAACTGGAGGCCAGCATGTAGTAGAATGTAAATTGATCCATTCTTATCTCCCTGTACAAAGCTCAAGTCCAAGTGGATCAACGACCTCCACATAAAACCAGATATGCTGAAACTAATAGAAGAGAAAGTGGAGAAGAGCCTGGAGCACATGGGCACAGGGAAAATTTTCCTGAACAGAACACCAATGGCTCATGTTTCTAAGATCAAGAATTGACAAATGGGACCTCATAAAATTGAAAAGCTTCCGTAAGACAAATGGCATTGTCAGTAGGAAAATACAGCAATCCAACAGATTGAGAAAAGATCTTTACCAACCCTTCATCTGAAGAGGGCTAATATCCAAAATATACAAAGAACTCAAGAAGTTAGACTCCGGAGAATCAAATAACCATACTAAAAATGGACTATGGTGCTAAACAAAGAATTTCAACTGTGGAATCTTGAGTGGCTGAGAAACACCTAAAGAAATGTTCAACATCTTTAGGTCATCAGGGAAATGCAAATCCAAATGATCCTGAGTTTCCACTTTACACCAATCAGAATAGCTAAGATCAAAAACCCAGGTGACAGCAGATGCCATTGAAGATGTGGAGAAAGAGGAATACTCCTCCATTGCTGGTGGGACTGTAAGCTGGTAAAACCACTGTGGAAATCAATCTGGCTATTCCTTAGAAAATTGGAAATAGTTTTATCTCAAGACCTAGCTATATCATTACTGGGCACATACCCAAAAGATGCTTCAACGTATAACAAGGACATATGCTCCACTATATTTATAGCAGCCTTATTTATAATAGCCAGAAGCTGGAAACAACCCAGATGTCCCTCAACAGAAGAATGGATACAGAAAATGTGGTACATTTACACAATTAGAGCTATTAAAAACAATGACCTCATGAAGTTCGCAGGCAAATGGATGGAACTAGAAAACATCATCCTGAGTGAGGTAACACAGACACAAAAGAACACGGAATATATATTCACTGTTAAGTGGATATTAGACCCAAAGTTCAGAATACCCAAGATATAGCCCACAAACCAATAGTGCTTAAGAAGAAGGAAGACCAAAGTGTGGATGCTTCAATCTTACATAGAAGGGAAACAAATTAATCACAGGAGGTAGAAGGAGAAAGGGACCTGGGAGGCAAAATACGAGGGGGAGGAAAAAGGGGAGCAGGATCAGGTATTGGAAGGGACAGAAGAGAAGTACAGAGGGTCAAGAAATCAAATAGAAATATATAGCAGTGGGGGATGGGGAAATGGGGTTAGCCACTTGAAAGTCCCAGTCACCAGGGAATCAAGAGGCTCCCAGGACCCAATGGGGATGACTTTCGACAAAATACCCAACAAAAGGGAGATAGAACCTGTAGAAACCACCTCCAGTAGGTAGGCACGACCCCCAGTTGAGGGCTAGGGCCACCTATCCATCTCAAAATTTTTAACCCATAATTGTTTCTATCCAAAGGAAAGACAGAGACAAAAAGTGGAGCAGAGACTACAGAAAAAGCCATCCAGAGACTGCCCCACCTGGCAACCCATCCTATCACCAGACACCAAACCCTGACACTATTGCTGATGCCAAGAAACACTTGCTGACAGGAGCCTGGTATGGTTGTTCCCTGAGAGGTTTCTACCAGTACTTGACCAATACAGATGCAGATACTCACAGCCAACGAATGGACTAAGCCCGGTGACCCCAATGGAAGAGCTAGGAGGATTGATGGAGCTGAAGAGAATTGCAACTCCATAGGAAGAACAATATCAAACTAACTGGACCCCTCAGAGCTCTCAGAGACTAAATCACCAACCAAAGAGTATACATGGAGGGATCTATGGCTCCAGATACATATGTAGGAGAGGATGGCCTTATCTGACATCAATGGGAAGGAAAGACCTTGGTCCTGTGGAGACTTGATGCCCCAGAGTAGGGGGATGGTAGAGTTGTGAGGCAGGAGTGGGTGGAGGAGCACTCTCATAGAGGCAAAGGGGAAGGGAGAGGTGGGGCATTTATCTATGGATCAGGATGTCACTCACAGCTAGTGCTCTAGAGTCTGCCGACCATGTTCCCTGCCATGATGATAAAGTACTAACCTTCTGAAACTCTAATCAAGCCTTAGAACTTTGAAATCCTCTAATGAATGTAAACCATGAGGACAATGGTAAGAAAACAAGGATTCAGTGCGTGGCCCCTTTCTAAGGTCAAAGTACAAGACTGGAGTCCCAGTCAAATGTTTGTGGCATCTTGACATACACAGTTTCTGGTGGTAACAAGCACAGTGTGAGGTCATGGGTGTTTAACTTGGGTTAAAAAATCAGGTTGGAAAAAATAATAAGATCCATGTTATAGACATGTTGGTTAATTTAATAAACGATCACCAAATATGCTTTTAAAAATTAAAGGGTAAGTGGCTTTGCTAATGGGAAATGGTGGGCACACAACTTTGCATATATTTGTGTTACAGAACCCATTAGTAATAGGTTGTGCATTCTTGATTTTTTTGTTGTGGCAATTCAGTTCCTTGCCAGACTCTCAAGCCTCATCATAGCTGAAAAGCACGACGTGTGTATGATGGAAACCCAGGTAAATGCACAGGCAAGCTTCACAGCAAGTGGCTCTTCCTCCTGAGCTCTGTGGATGGCCTTTCAAATGCACAACTCACAAGGCATATTAATATTGGTTTATGGGCTTTTTAGCACTCATACTTAGCGTTTGCTGTCAGGTCCCGGCCTGAAACTCTGCTATATAAAAAAGGAAAAAAGAAAAGAAAACAAATATGGAAAAAAGAAAAGAAAACAAATATGGAAAAAATATGGTTTGACAGTTTCATCTTTAGAGATTTTTGGAAGCTGAGGTCATAAGAGGAATGTACTTAGGAGTATTTAGTAAGCAGAGCCCCAAACATGTGGGACAACACAAGCACAGAATATGCTCCACAGAGGCCGGGCTGTTTTTAATGAGGCTGGTTCTTGTTAGCTGTGCATTCTGTGGCTAAGTTTGGCCATATCAAAGTTCCTATCCATGTTTATGGATTGGTGGACTCAGTAGGAAACTAAACCCTCCACAGGCCTTTTTCAGGTTCTCCCTGGCTCCCTGAGTAGTCATGGCTCATTGGGTATCTGAAGTTAAACAGAGTGATGTCACATTCCTATGCTGTTTGGTCAGCTGTGTTCTGTCACACCTGTGGTCAGGAACCTGGCTCTGTCCACACTTTGGGCTCAGCATTTCTGGCTAGAATTGCCCAAGCATGTCTTCCAGCAGTACAGAAATTAACATCTCCTTGGGGAAGTTGTACTCAACAGTCTCTCATTGACTTCTTAGTTGGAGCCAATCCTTATGTGACTGGAATCAAAAAGACTAGAGTTTTCCCCTCCCTCTCCCTCAGATCAATATCCAAAGCTAAACAGTATCTTCTAAACAAGTAGCAAATCAGGCTTAAGAAGGCCATGAAACCAAATATTCTCATGGACTCATTACTGGTCTGGAAAACATTGAGTTTCTTTCCTGACTTTGTAACTGGTTTCTGTATGGTTTATTCTGAAATGAACATTTCTGTTTCCTATTTAATGCACACAGATTTAGCTATTATAAATTAATATGAACTATATTTTTCACACTTTTATAAATTATAGTGCTTCTTATAAAAAGTAAATATATTTAAAACTGTCATTCTTTCTCAACAAAACTTTTAAAACTCATAAATAGAAAAATTGAATTAAGAAACCCAATTTAATACTATATAGTACAATGGTTCTTGAGTCCTTGGCAGGGAGTCAAACAACCTTTATACAAGGGTCACCTAAGACCATCAGAAAACACAGATATTTACATTATGGTTCTTAACAGTAGCAAAATTATAGTTATGAAGTAGCAACAGAAATAACTTTATGGTGGGGTACGTCACCATAACAGGATGAGCTAGTTTAAAAGTTGAGAACCACTGGCCTAGTGATATTTGTCAAAAGAAATATTAAAATCGCAACTGTTTAGAAAGAAATACAGTTCTCATACATACTTCCAAAGGTGTTAAGGGATTGTGAGTAAAGACACCTCTCTGTATCCCTCCGTGGACTCCACTTACTTCTCAATAGTGTATTGACTTGGCACACAGAACAGGACATTTTGCTTAGCAACTAAAAATTGAATAAATGTGATGTGCCAGGTTCAGTTGTTGCTGTCTTTACATTACAACTTCAGAACACTGAACACCTCTTCAGCTATTAGATTCCTCCCAAGATGTGTTTGATCATGCAACTTCAAAGCAATGGATCTCTAACAGAATACAAGAGATATAAAAGAGAATCTCAGGCATAGAAGATACCATAGAAGACATTGACACAACAGTCAAAGAAAATACAAAAATCAAAAAGCTCCTAACCCAAAACATCCAGGAAATCTAGGACAGTACACAATGAAAGGACCAAAGAATAGTAGGTATAGAAGACAGTGAAGATTCCCAACTCAAAGGGCTAGTAAACATCTTCAACAAAATTATAGAAGAAAATTTCTCTAACCTGAAGAAAGATATGCCCATAAACATACAAGGAGCCTACTAAGCACCAAACAGATTTGATCATAAAAAAAATTCCCCCATCACATAATAATCAAAACATGAAATGCACAGAACAAAGAAAAATATTAAAAGTTATAAGGGGAAAAGGTCAAGTAAGATATAAAGGCAGACCTAACAGAATTACACCAGACTTCTCAACAGAGACTCTAAAATCCAGAAGATTTTGGGCAAATATCATACAAACCCTAAGAGAACAAAAATGCCCAGCCCAATGTACTATATCCAACTAAACTCTCAACTACCATAAATGGAGAAACCAAGATATTCTATGACAAAACTGAATTTAAAGAATATCTTTCTACTAATTCAGCCCTACAAAGGATAATAGAAGGAAAATTCCAACACATGGAGGGGAAACTATACCCAACAATAGAAAAAAACAAAAACAAGAAATTAATCTTCTCACAACAAACCCAGAAGAAGAGAACCACACAAATAATTCCACCTCTTACAACAATAACAAGATTGGTCCTTAATATCTCTCAATATCAATGGACTCAATTCCCCAATAAAAAGACATAGGCTAACAGACTGGTTACATAAATAGGACCCAGCATTTTGCTGCATACAGGATACATACCTCAGTGACAAAGTGACATATAGATTGACACTACCTCAGAGTAAAAGGCTAGAAAGTTTTTCCAAGCATATGGTCCCAAGAAACAAGGTAGAATAGCCATTCTAGTATGAAATAAAAACGACTTTCAAGCAAAAGTTATTCAAAAAGATGGGAAAGACACTACATACTCATCAAAGAAAAGATCCCCCAAGATGAACTCTCAAGTCTAAATAAACATCTATGCTCCAAATGCAAGGGCACCCAAATTTGTAAAAGAAGCATTACTAAACCTCAAGATACGCATTGAACCTCACACATCTGCCATGCCTACTCATCTACTCCAGTAAAGTCTGCAGTATCAGGGTTGAAAGCCTGATCATAGACCAGAGGCATTATAACTTCAAAGGGAGTTTGTGTCTCTTGGGTATTCAGTCAGGTAGGTGCTGGCATCTCCTAACTGAGACGTGTTCCAGATTAGTCCTTCCAATCGTCAATATGCCTTCTTATTCAAGCACAAAGGTACCTCCCATGCTCATGGATTAGTAGGATTAACATAGTAAAAGATGGCCATCTTACCAAAAGAAATCTATTGGTTCAATGTAATTTTCATCAAAATTCCAACATAATTCTTTACAGACCTTGAAAGAGAAATTTCCAACTTCATATGGAAAAACAAAAAATTCAGGATAGCTAAAACAATACTGTACAAATAAAAAAACTTCCAGAGGTATCATCATTCTTGACAACAACTATACTTCATAGCAGTAGTAATAAAAATCACATGGCATTGGCATAAAAACAGACAGGTTGATCAAGGTTGGAATATAATTGAAGACAAGGAAATAAACCCACACATCCATAGACACTTGATTTTTGACAAAGAACCCAAAACTAAACAAAATAAAAAAGAAGCATCCTCAACAGTGTTGGTTTAACTAGATGTCTGCATGTAGAAGAATGTAAATGATACACATCACCCTCTACAAAACTGAAGTCCAACATAAAACTAGACACATTAACTCCAAAGAAGAGGAAGTAGGGAACTGCCTTGAAATCATTAGTACAGGGATAACTTCCAGAACGGAACACCAATAGCTCAGGAACTAAGCTATTTAGTTGTTTAATTAATAATTAAAAAATAATTGAAACTGAAAAGCATCTGCAAGTCTAAGGACACCATCAATCAGACAAAATGGCAACCTGGTAAATGAGTAAAGTTATTCACCAGCCCTACATCTAGCAAAGGACTAATATCCAAGACATATAACAAACTCAAGAAATTAGACACCAACAAACCAAATAACACAATTTAAAAATGGGGTACAGAACTAAACAGATAATTCTCAACAAAGGATTCCCTAATGGTCAACAAACAAAGAAATATTTAATGTCCTTAGTCATTAGGAAAATGCAAATCAAAATGATGCTTGAGAGTCCATTATACACCCATCAAAATGGCTAAGATCAAAAATTCAAGTAACAGCACATGCTGGCGAGGATGTGGAACAGGAGAGAACACTCCTCCATTGCTGGTGGGATTGAAATCTAACATAATCACTTTGGAAATCAATCTGGTGGTGTTTTCAGAAAATTGGGAATAGTTTTATATCAAGACTCAGCTATACTACTCCTGGGCATATACCCAAAAGATGCTCCACTATACTACAAGGACACTTGTTAACTATGAGCCACTATTTTTTGAGGGGGTCTTAATTTAGTCAAAATAGGAAACCATATTATCAACAGAAATTACTAACACCTCAAGTTCTAATCATATATGCACTAATTATAATTTCATTTATAAAACAATTATTTGCTATGTATCTATGTGTGCATTCATCTGTGTCCATGTCATATATATGTAACTGTTTGATAAACCAGAAGTAGGATGAATATCCTGGAGCTGGAATTACAAGCTTTTGTGACCTGTCCAATGAGGGTGCTAGAAACCAAACACCACTGAAAGAGCAGAAAACACTCCTAATCATGAAGCTATTTCTCTTTACTTATATTTGAATGCTAGTTTTATAACATATAGTATTGCATGATAATTTTTCTACACATAAAAAAATGCCTTTCTTTCATTTTCAATTAAAATTTATTGTGAAGTATAGTATGACAACACCTAGCCCCAGCACTTGAGAAGTAAAGTCAGGAGGATCAGGAGTTCAAAAATACCTTTTGCTACTGTTTCAATTTTGTGGAATAGTTTGAAGAGTATTGGTATTAGGTCTTCTTTGAAGGTCTAATAGAACTCTGCTCTGAACCCATCTGGGCTTTTTTTTTTTTTTTTTAGTTGTGAGACTATTAACGACTGCTTCTATTTCTTTAGAGGTTATGGGACTATTTAGATCATTTATCTAATCCTTATTTAACTTTGGCAACTGATATCTGTCTAGAAAATTGTCCATTTCATCCATATTTTCAAGTTTTGCTGAGCATAAGCTTTTGTAGTAGAATCTGAATATTTTTTTTTTTTTTGGATTTCCTGGGTTTCTGTTGTTATGTCTCCCTTTTCATTTCTGATTTTGTTAATTGGTATAGTGCCTCTGTGCCCTCTGGTTAGTCTGGCTAAGGACTTGTCTATTTGTTGATTTTTCTCAAAGTACCAGCTCCTGGTTTGGTTGATTCTTTGTATAGTTCTTTTTGTTTCTATTTGGTTGATTTTGGTCCTGAGTTTGATTAGTTCCTACCTAGTGCTTCTCTTGGGTGACTTTGCTTCTTTTTGTTCTAGAGCTTTCAGATGTGATGTCAAGCTGCTAGTGTATGCTCTTTCTAGTTTCTTTTTGAAGGCTACCTACTTTGTTCTATGAAGCCACAATTACTCTGACATCTAAACCACACAAAGACCCAACAAGGAAAGAGAACTTCAGACCAACTTCCCTTATGAATAGCAATGCAAAAATACTCAATAGAATTCTCATAAACTGAATCCAAGAACACATCAAAAAAAATCATCCATCATGATCAAGTAGGGAGGGAGGTAGGGATGGTTCAGTATATGGAAATCCATCAACGTAATCCACTATATAAACAAACTCAAAGAAAAAAAACAACACAATCATTTCATTAGATGCTGAGAAAGCATTTGACAAAAATCCAACACCCCTTCATGATAAAACTCTCAGAAAGATCAGGAATTCAAGGCCCATACCTAAACATAGTAAAAGCAATGTACAGCAAACCAGTAGACAACATCAAACTAAATGAAGAGAAACTTCAAGCAATCTCACTAAAACCAGGGACCAGACAAGGCTGCCCACTCTGTCCCTACCTATTCAATATAGCACTCAAAGTCCTAGCCTGAGCAATTAGACAACAAAAGGAAGTCAAAGGGATTCAAATTGGAAAGGGAGAAGTCAAATTATGACTATTTGTAGATAATATGATAATATACTGAAGTGACCCCAAAAATTGCACCAGAGAACTCCTAAACCTGATAAGCAACTTCAGCAAAGTGGCTGAATATAAAGTTAACTCAAACAAATCAGTGGCCTTCCCTTACTCAAATGATAAACATGCTGAGAAAGAAATTAGGGAAACACATGTTATACACTCACTGATAAGTGGATATTAGCCTAGAAGCTTGGAATATCCAAGATAAAGTTCACAGACAACATGAAACTCAAGAAGAAGGTATACCAGCTGGGCAGTGGTGGTGCATGCCTTTAATCCCAGGAGGAGGAGGAAGAGGAGGAGGAGGAGGAGGAGGAGAAGGAGAAGAAGAAGAAGAAGAAGAAGAAGAAGAAGAAGAAGAAGAAGAAGAAGAAGAAGAAGAAGAAGAAGAAGAAGAAGAAGAAGCAGCAGCAAAAGGAATACCAAAGTGTGGATACTTTGGTCTTTCTTAGAAGAGGAACAAAATACCAATGGGATGAGACACAGAGAGAAAGTATGGAACAGAGACTGAAGCAAAGGTCATCCAGAGACTGCCCCACCTGGGGATCCATCCCATATACAGTTACCAAACCCAGACACTATTGTGGATGCCAACAAGTGCTTGCTGACAGGAGCCTGATATAGCTGTCTCCTGAGAGGCTTTGCCAGTGTCTGACAAATACAGATAGATGCTCTCAGTCAACCATTGGACTGAGCACAGGGTCCCCAGTGGAGGAGGTAGAGAAAGGAACTAAGGAGGTGAAGGGGTTTGCAGCCACATAGGAGAAACAACAATATGAACCAACCAGTATTCCCAGAGCTCCAGTGTATATATGGAGGGATCTATGGCTCCAGCTGCATATGTAGCAGAAGATGGCCTTGTTGGACATCAGTGAGAGGAGAGGCCCTTGGTCCTGTGAAGGCTCAAAGCCCCAGAGTAGGGGAATGCCAGGACAGGTAAAGGGAATGCCAAGACAGGGAAGCAGGAGTCGGTGGGTTGGTGAGCAGGGGGAGGGGGAATAGGATAGGGGGTTTTCAAAGGGGAAACATGGAAGGGGATAACATTTGAAATGTAAATAAAGAAAATATCTAATAAAAAAATAGTCTTTGCTATACAGTGAGTTCTAGTCAGCCTAAGCTACACAAAATTCTGTCTTCAGAAATAAAACAAAAATAGAGATTTTCCCAGTCTGATTTATGGTAGGCTATCTGCTTTTTTTCCTTGCAGCCACCCTTGGCTTGGGCCACCCAAGCTCTGTGACTGCTCTGCAGGGACCACCACTGCCTCCCAAACCCTTTGTGGCCATTCAAGATGCCAGTCTACTCTTCATCTGGGCCACTCAAGCCACTAACTGTGATCCGAGAGAAACTTGTTCTAAGTTCCAAGGTCTAGGAACTCACAGACACGTGCCTACACACACACACACACACACACACACACACACACACACACACACACACCATCTAAAAGTAATGTATATCCCCTCAAACCTCAAGTCTCATAGCAATGACCCCCAATGAAAACACCTATATGAAATTCCAGGCAAATAGTTGAAGATGTTTATAACTATGTTCAAACAAATCAAGAAGACAAAGATGAGAATGAAATAAGGAAATCAATCTAAGATAATATAAATTATTGAAGAAAGCCCAAACTGAAAAGTTACTGTAAATGAAATTTTCAGAAAGTAATTGAAGAACCTCAGTAGAAAACCTTACTACCAGGATAAATACAGAGAGGCAGGAACGAAAAACAAAAGAGAGGAGTTGGATCCCTCAGTAAAAGTCAATGAGAAAATTTTAAAAGTATCAACAGAATATGGGAGAGTTTGGGAAAAATATACGAACATACCTAATCTCTAAATTTTTGGAGGGGAAGAGGAGAAGGGAGGAGGAGGAAGAAGAAATAACACCATAGAGAATATCTGAATATGTAAAATCATACAAGGAAACTCCCTATGCATAGAGAAGGAGACGTCCAGCCACATACGAGAAGCCTACGGAATACCAAGAAGACAAGACCAGAAATAAATTCTCCATGGCATATTATAGTTAAACTATTTAAAACACAGAATGAAGAAAATGTGTAGAACATTACAAGAAAAGTCAAGCCATTTTGGAAAGGCAGGCTTATCACAATAACATTTTATTATTCAACAGTGACCTTTAAGATATAAAGGCCAGGAAAGATATATTCTAAGCTCTGAAAGAATACAACTATCAACCCAGACTATTATATCCATCAATATCATTAAAATTGAAGGAGAAAACTTTTCACAATATAACTACTAGACCAACTCTATGGAAGATACTGAAAAAACTATTTCAGTATAAAAAGAGTAATCAGACCTTAGAGGTTACACGGGAATAAATAAACCATGCCAAAAATCCAAAAGAGACCTAGGGAATACCACAGAAATGAACAAGATGACAGAAATTCAAGGAAATGAACAAGATGACAGAAATTAATCCATATCTTTCAATATTAACTCAATATCAATGGCTTAAATTTCTCATTAGTGGGACAGAAATTGGTCTAGAAACAAGATAGAAAAAGCTATTACAAGCAAATGTAACTAAGAAAGAAGGAGGCTTAAATTATTTATCTTATAAAATAGATATAAAACTAGAATTTAGGCAGGCAACAGTGTGGGCAGGAAAATGGCGGCTGGGTTCAAAACTGTGGAACCGCTGGAATATTACAGGAGATTTCTGAAAGAAAACTGCCGTCCTAATGGAAGAGAACTTGGTGAATTCAGAACCACAACTGTCAACACAGGTTCAATCAGTACTGAAGCTGGGGAATACCACAGTCATTTGTGGAGTTAAAGCAGAATTTGCAGCACCACCAGTAGATGCCCCCGATAGAGAATATGTCGTCTGTAATGTGGATCTACTACCGCTGTGTTCATCGAGGTTTCGGACTGGACCTCCTGGGGAAGAGGCTCAAGTAACCAACCAGTTCTTTGCAAATGTCATTGAGAACTCACAGAAAATTAAGAAAGAGGACTTATGCATTTCCCCAGGCAAGCTTGCTTGGGTTCTATACTGTGACCTTATTTGTCTAGACTACGATGGAAACATTTTGGATGCCTGCACATTTGCTTTGTTAGCAGCTTTAAAGAATGTACAGCTACCTGAAGTTACTATAAACGAAGAGACTGCTTTAGCAGAAGTCAATTTAAAGACGAAAAGTTATTTGAATGTTAGAACTAACCCAGTTGCTACTTCCTTTGCTGTGCTTGATGACACTTTACTGATAGTTGACCCTACAGGAGAGGAGGAGCACCTGTCAACGGGAACCTTCACGATAGTAATGGATGAAGAAGGCAAGCTGTGCTGTCTTCACAAGCCAGGTGGGAGTGGGCTGACTGGAGCCAAACTTCAGGACTGCATGAGTCGAGCAGTAACGAGACACAAAGAAGTGAGCAAGCTACTGGATGAAGTAATTCAGAGCATGAAACACAAATGAACAGACACCACGATTGCAAAACAGCTGCAAAAATTGTATTTGTTACACTGTGCACAGGCTTTTTATACTAAATAAATACCTAATTATATTCTTTGAAAAAAAACTAGAATTTAATCCTCATTAAATGGAAAAATATGCCAACAGAATATTACACTCATAAACTTATATACTCCACAAATGAGACATCCAACTTCTTAAGAAAATACTGTTAGAGATAAAACAGCAGATTAATCTCAACAGGGTGATGGTAAATGATTTGAATACCCTACTCTTACCTATAGACAGATCATCTGGATAAAAACTAAACAAAAAAAACTATGAAGCTAGATGATGTCATAAATCAAATGAACCTAACAGAACATTGCACTCAAATAGAGAAGAATACACATTCTTCTCAGCAGCCCAGGAAAATATCTCCAAAAATGACTACATATTAAGATATGGTGCTGATGATTGAACAGCTACATATAGAAGAATTTAATCCAATCCTTATACATTACCTTGTACAAAACTCAGCTCTAGATATAGGAAGGATCTTAACGTAAGACTTGATACCTGAACCTGGTACAGAAGAAAGTAGGAAATATTTGAAGTCATTGACATAGTAAAGGATTCTCTGAATAGGACTCTTGGTAGCATAGGTATTAAAACAAATAATTAATAAATAGGACCTCATTAAACTGAAAAGATTCTGTAGAGCAAGTATACACTATAATTCCAGCAAAGAGGCAGGCTATAAATTGGAAAAATCTTTATCATCTGTACATTGATGGAAGGTTACTACATAGAGTGTGTAAGGGATTAAAAGCAAAACAAAACAAAAACTCACGAGCATTAAGAAAACAAGATATCCAATTTTAAAATGGGGCATGGTACTAAACAGATAGTTTACAAAAGATAAAATACAAATGGCTGGGAAACATTTTTAAGTGCTCAACATCCTTGGCCATCAAAGAAAAGTAAATTAAAACCACATTGAGATTTCATCTCATCTCAGTCATAATGGCTAAGATCAAAACAATAATCCTAACAAATGCTGGTATTGATATGGCAAAACAGGAAAAACTTATTTACTGGAGCAAGTGCTAACTGGTACAACCACTATGGAAATCTGTGTGTAGTTTCTTCCAACAGTTAAAAATAGCAGGAACCACCTATACCACTCTTGTGCATATACCCGAAGAGCCCTTATGTCCTAATATAGCGTTACTTGCTCATTCATGGTCATTTTTGCTCAATTAAAAATAGTCAGGAAATAGAAACAGCCTAGATATCAATCAGCTGATGAGTTGATAAGAAAAATGAGGTACATTTAAGTAGTGGAGTGTTACTCAAATGCTAATAAAAATGAAAATATAAAATTTGCAGGTAAATTGGTACAGCTAAAAATAATCATTTTAAATAAAAATAACTCAGCCCAGAAAGACAGATGTGAATCTTCTCATTTTGCGATGTTCCATTGTATCTTCAGATATATGTTTCATTTGCAATGGCTACAGAGGTCATAAAAATCAGTAATGGGCCATGGAGGGCATTTCAAGGGAAGCCAAATAAAATGCAATGGTATAAGACTTAAAGGGAAATAATTAAACAGGAAGAGTTTCAGTGGGATGAGTATGGGAGGCATAACTCACATGAAAGCTTCAGAAACCTACTGTAGAAGTTTCTGAAACACATACGTAAATACACATACATGGAAGCCTACTGTAGAGGCTTCTGAAATATATACATAAACACACTACAAAAAGAGTTTAAACGGGGTTTAACAGGGTGACAATGCTCCTACGAGATACCATAGGCTAAAAAGCCTATGCTGGGAATGGGGTGTCTTTCTTAGAATGTTGGCTGGTAAGGTTCCAGAGACCTCAAATATTCCAGGTTATTGGTGACATTCTTGGCGAAAGCTCCAGAGCATGATGGTAAGAGCGTATGGAACAGGGGACGACAACACCTCAGACTCAAACCACTAGTGGCAATGAGCTGCCACTAACCTGGAAGCTTCATCCCTACTAATTAGTTCTTATACTGCTAAAAGTCGCTGCATGAAAACAGAGGAGAAAAGAAATCATCAATTTTATCTAGCTGTAAAAATCTTAAGAGCTACAATGATGACTGACCTGGCATGACAATGGTGCAATAAGGACACAAATGGGCTGGAGTAACTAATCACTTTCTGATAGGATTTGAAGTTTGCTCCACAAATTGAGCAAATATACCTGTCACCCTTATCAGGGCCAAGAAACTGTAGCTAGACTGATCATAAGCCTTATGGAAAAATTTCTGACTATTATTCTGCTAAATGTACACAGTAGTAAGCCACCTTCTAATGACTTATTCTACCCATAGATTAATGCATGTTTCAACTCTCATCAAAGAAGCTTCCTTCTTCAGTAGATGGTGATGGATGCAGAGATCCACAGCTGCTCAAAATACAGAGAACAAAAACTTATGGAATGTTCAGTCATAAATAGAACATCTATATTCCACCTCCTCCTCCCAAGGATAAGGAATCATTGTGGAAGAGGAGACAGAAGGACTGCGGGAGGCAGAGGCAGAGGGTGAGAACAAGGACACAGAAGAGCAGTTCCACACTTGAACTCACAGCAGCTGTGACAGCATGCAAGTTTGAGCCACACAAAAGGGAGAAGGGTATGAAGTCACACAAGCACATGAGGAGTTGTTGACAGCTGATAGCTGCTATGGGGGGAAGAGTAAAGTTTATTCAAGGGCGTGTGTCCTTGTAGATCAACCCTGCTCCAGTGGAGGGCCACACATCCAGGACAATATGGGAAGCACAAATTGGACTTGATGAGGTTTTTAAAAAGAAGTCATAAAGTTAGGTGTGTAGGGAAGGGGGTTAATCTGGGAGAAGATGAAGGAGGGGTGAAGAGAACTAAAATATATATTATACAAAATGTTCCAAAGAACTAATGAAAAATTACAAAGGAAAATGTTAAGCTATTATTTTTAAAATTTCCAATGTTTTGTTTTAATGATGGTTCTTAAATGCTTTAACCTCGCGTTTATCCCATCACCCTCCAAAGATAGTGGAAAAGAAAGGGTACAGGGGAAGTAGACCTACTGAGAAAGGTTCTTTGAAGGAACTCCCATCTGTGTTGTCAGGAAATCGGCAGTTCAGACCACAGGTCAGCAGCAGCACCTCTCTCTCCTGGCAAACGCTTCACAGACATACCAGCAGTCCAGTTTGGTAGAGTCAGGATAGCAAATACAAATCCACAGACAACCAGGTCTCAGCTTCGACATGAGTCAACAGGAGGTACCAGAAGGGACACCAGGAGAAGTTCTCTGCTGTGCTTCTCTCATCGAAGCAAAGATCAACGAAGACATGAGACCAACAAGCATTACATACCAGCAAGCCAAGCTCAGCATCCTCCACTGTCCATCAAGTCCGGTTTATATCCCTCCAAACATCACATGTCCTCCATAGGACTTGCCTCACCATGGGTCTTGTCTTAGCATGCAAGTCTGACTTAACAAAATACCACATGAGTCCGTCTCAGCTGACATCACTTGGCCAATCAGTACAAGTTTGAGGAAGTGGCAAAAACCCAGAAGTTTTTTGGTGCTTTTCTCTCTATGGAGTCCCAACAAATGGACCTCAACTATACACTGTAAGGCAGACTAATATATGTGTGTTGTTAGCAAAGAATCCTTTATGTCCTTTCATGTGCTTGCTTTAGCAGAACACCTTTTCACCTGTGTTTGCTTCAGGGACATGTTCCTTCACGGGTCTGCCTTAACCTTTCACATGTGTCTACTTCAACACAAATGTTCCCTCATGTGTTTGCCCCAGTAAAACACCATCCAACGCAACTCACTTTCTAAAGAACCCTTAAGTTTCCACTGCATTAAGCCTAATGTTAGTGTAATTTTTTTGTATAGTTTCTTTAGTATCTGGAGATAGAATGTTTAAGTTTGTATACAGATATTCAGAATTTTGTTGTAACAATCTATTTAGACTTAGTGTTTTCCTTTATATTTTTCCAAGGATATTCAGTTTTTAAATTTTTAAATGTATATTCTATATCTTACATTATATCTGTGTCCTCTAAAGTTTGTCCTGCTAATCTTGGTTTGTATTTTAATACTATTAAAATTTCTTAAATATTTGCTTATTGTTTAAATAGTTATGAATATTAATGGATGAAGGGCTAGGATTAAGCTGAATAAGAATTATCCTATAAGCATATAATGTATTAATTTTTACCAATAGGCTACTTTTTTTTCCTAAGTAATACTTAAAGTTTATATTAAATTTTTGTTTGCATTTTAATAGAAATCATATTATACATCTACTGCAGCTTGCCTCTCACTTTAATACATTTTATGAGATATGGTAACACTGCCAAACACATAAGATAAACTTATTTTGTATTGCCATGTTGTATAATACAATATTAACTATTATCCTCTTGTCAATTTTTCTCTATGTGAACACTTGAGCTCTTTACCAGTTTTTTATTTGTTTGTGCTTTGATAAAACTATAGTCCAATAGTCATTTTATAGTAGCAAAACCAAAGTCTACTCCTAGCAAACCTCACAACTCATTTTCTCATATTTAGGATCATAATTTAGGTCACACTAAATTTTTATAGAAATTAATTCTTTAATAATAAATTAAAACATTCAGTGGCAACAGTCTCTAAGAGAAATTGTAAAATGTGAAGTAAAGGTAAGAGAAGCAGGCTGTGTTTGGAGGCAAGTACCTAAAATCAAAGCGACTCAGGGCTGAAGGAGTGAGTAGGATCTGCCTGTAAGCTGACATCAGCCTGAAGGAGTGAGTAGGATCTGCCTGTAAGCTGACATCAGCCTGGCAACTCATGATTTTCTTTTTTTTTTTTTTTTTTTAACCAAGACAGATTTCAGAGTATGTATGAGACTCGGACTCCATTCTAGTGCCACAAAGAGAAAAGCAGGCTGAAAGAGATCTTTGAAAAAAACAAAATGTACAAATGAAAACTAAAGTAACTAATAACATTTATCAACAAATAAATGTTTGATCCCGCCTTTAATGTTACATGACCTTTTCAAGGACACTCTGCTGTTGCTACTACTGTAACCCTGGGAAAACAGCCAAGGTCCCCCAGTTTGTCCTCTTCTTAAGCAACAGAAAATGTAATGCAGTCATGTTCTCATCTCCCAAAAGAGAAGAACAAGGCTACTTTGCTGTTACTTTTGTCTAGTTTCATGTGATATTTTTCAAACAACCAGAAGAAAGCATTGCAAAAAAGCACTTTACTATAAATATTTAGTCATCTTTTCTCTATCAGACGAATCTGACCAAAAGCGAGTCCAAATAAATGAGTAGCCTGTGCTGACATGATTCAAATGTTTAGAAGTTCTAGAAGAGACTAGTTTGCAGTCCCATCTACCTTTGCATTTTCAATACAGGGACAGAGCGCCCACGCTGCACTGGCCTTCACGTCTGGATGTGGGTTTTTGAGCAGGGACCACAATAAGCGAACTCCATCTAAGCGATCAATTATCCTGTGGAGAAGCCAAACACAGTGGTGTGAACTGAAAGCTGTAGACAAATGGGAACATTCACACAGTCCCCTTAGTCACATAATTCTAGTTTGAACCTAGACTTCTGCTGGGCCTAATTCCTAGATCAATACTCCCAGAACAGGATTTATTCTATTTGAATGCTCAAGCCCTGTGATTTCAGTTTCAACCTTCATGACTCAGTAAGCTTCCTGAAAGAGAATTACGATTTGTGTAAACTAAAATCAAGCCACACAGCATCTTAACTAGCTGTACACAGACAGCTACCTCTAAGAAAACACCGGTTTCTTTCACATAATAGAATTTTACTCCCCAAAACAAAATATTTTTGCCTCAGAGTTGTGTCATTATCATTTCATGTGATCTGTGTCTTATTGACTTACCTTATAGTACTACATATTTTAATTTCCTTTAGCCTTAGTTTGACATTAGGAATTAAAATCATCACACCACAGTGCATCTTTTGTTGGGCACAAACAACACATAACTTGTTTCCCATTTGCTCCTTCCCAGCAAGCCTAGTACAACCGATGGTGTTGTAATCACTTAAGCATACTATAATCAAAATATCTTCATGACTAGCTGAAAAATGAATTATCATGAGAGTCATCTCTGCACCATCTGTCTTCTGTTTATGTGTCAATCAGCTCAGGGAACATAGCCTTGCAAGAGGGCCACAGAGTGCTGGGGGTGGAGGACAAGGCCAAACAAACCTTAATATCCTTCACAAACACAGGTTTGTTCATGGAGATGCATTAAATTCAAAGCAGATGAGGAACGATAAGGACTGTCCCAATTCCTGTTACATTTAATCTCCAGTTCAATTGAACATATGTAGTATTTAGCGCTAAATAGATTAAATCCTAGCTTTTAAAATGCCATTCAAATCTCCCTTTACAGTTGACATTTTAAGAAATCTACATTTCTTTATTATTTGAGATGTTTGCCAGGGGATAAATATTATCCAACAATTCCAAGTGGCTTATGGGCAGTTTTATGCAATGGGTGATGCTAACAGCCTATAGCAAAATAGCAACCAGCCATTTTTTTTTT
>JADRCD010202757.1:0-17499 GCA_019843815.1 Montemys delectorum | reverse complement strand
CTTTAATCCCAGCACTTGGGAGGCAGAGGCAGGCAGATTTCTGAGTTTATGGCCAGCCTGGTCTACAGAATGAGTTCCAGGACAGCCAGGGCTATACAGAGAAACCCTGCCTCGAAAAACCAAAAACTAAAAAAAGTTTTTAAAATTAAAAAAAATATTATATATATATGGTCCTTTGTCTTAGTCAGGGTTTCTATTCCTGCACAAACATCATGACCAAGAAGCAAGTTGGGGAGGAAAGGGTTTATTCAGCTTACACTTCCACATTGCTGCAACCAAAGGAAGTCAAGACTGGAACTCAGGCAGATCAGGAAGCAGGAGCTGATGCAGAGGCCATGGAGGGATGTTACTTAACTGTCTTGCTTCCCCTGGCTTGCTCAGCCTGCTCTCTTATAGAACCCAAGACTTCCAGCCCAGGGATGGCACCACCCACAAGGGGCCCTACCCCCTTGATCACTAATTGAGAAAAATGCCCCACAGCTGGGTCTCATGGAGGCATTTCCCCAACTGAAGCTCCCTTCTCTGTAATAACTGCAGCCTGTGTCACGTTGATACACAAACCCAGCCAGTACAGTTCTTCATTTGAATAAGCAACTGCTCTGTTACTGGGGCAAATGTGGTAGTTCGTTTTCACAATCCACAGTGCCATAGTGTAAATTTAATGCTTTATGTTCATGAAGGGCTGTACTGAGGACAGTAGACACTCTTGCTTACCCTCCCTGACACTCTGCCTGTCTAAGCAGCTGTCCCTTACTTTTAAGTCAGCCAGATGACACCTTCCTGTGCCGTGCAATGTGTAGTTGTGTTGCAACATTAGGCCCATTGTAAGATCTCTAGGTCTTTCCACCTGTATTACTAGTATGGTGGGCTGAGCTGGGAATATGAAGAAGACAAGCCAAGAGGCTGTAGCAGTGAAGACAATAATGATAGGCAGCTAGAGAGTTCTAGAGTGACTTTGAACAGAAATGGCAAGAAACAGAAAAAACAGAGACAGAGTTTGCTAGACAAGTTCCAGGGAGCACCAAGTCTTTTTATTTTATTATTTTATTTATCTGTGTGGGTGTTTTGCCTACAGGTGTAAATATACCATGCAGTGCCCAAGGACGTCAGAAGAGGATGTCAGATCCTCTAGAACTGAAGTTACTGATGGTTGTGAACCACCATGTGGGTGTTGGGAATTGAATTTGAGTCCTCTGTAAGAACATCAGTGTTCTTAACTGCAGAGTCATCTCTCTAGCCCAGGAAGCTTCAAGTTTTAAGGGTCAACATTTATAACACCAGACACTGTAAGAATTAAGGGTCCCACCACTTGACCCACTTAGAAAGTATAATGCTGGCCGGGCAGTGGTGGAGCATGCCTTTAATCCCAGCACTTGGGAGGCAGAAGCAGGCGGATTTCTGATCGAGGCCAGCCTGGTCTACAGAGTGAGTTCCAGGACAGCCAGGACTACACAGAAAAAACATGTCTTGAAAAAAACAAAAAAGAAACTATAATGCAGGCAGGCATCGCTCCCTGCTAGAAGCTGTACATAAGAACAGTTGCTATGGACAGGGGCCACAGGTAGTTTAAACCCTAACCCTAACCCTAGCTCTAAGTGCCCAGAGCTGGGAGCCTCAGGCCCCTGGCTCTCAGAACTGAAGCCTCTTGCTCTGCCAGTCCAGCCCCGGGGTTGTGGCTCTCAAGAGTTTGAGACTTCCAGCACTGAAGTCTACTCAGGATTGCATCTACCCAGGATTTCTATCTAAGCAGAGTAGGACTCAGCCGTCTTATCGGTTATGGTGAGGGTCACTTCCTAACACCATAAAACAAAAATCTACGGATTAAAGAAATCCAAAGACTGATCCAAGCAAGAATACACAACAAATCATCAGAACTGGAACTTCAGGTTTGAAATCCTGTGTCATATTCATCTAATCTCACAACTCAGGGGAGATAATAAGCCAGAAAATATGTTCTGTCGGATTCCATAGTGACATATTGTTTATCTGCACAACTGTAACCCTGTCCATTCAACAAGCAGTTGTTAGCAACAGCGTGAGCAGACGCTATCGTGCACTCAGAAGCACTCATCAAGGAAATAGCCTTGATGAGTGTGGTGGTTTGAATAGGAATGGCCCCCATAGACGCTTATATTTGAATGCTTGGTCTGTAGGGAGTGGCACTACTAGGAGGTGTAGCCTTGTTGGAGTGGGTGTGGCTTTGCTGGAGGAAGTATGTCACTGTGGGGGTGGGCTTTTGAAGTCTCAGAAGCTCAAGTCAGTGCTCTGCCTCCTGCCTGCCCATCCAGATGTAGAGCTCTCAGCTACTTCTCCAGCACCATCTCTGCCTGCATGCCACCATGCTGTCTGCCATTATGATAACAGACTAAACCTTTGAACTATAAGCCAGCCTATGGTGGTTTGAATAGGCTTGGCCCAGAGAGAGGCACTATTAAGAAGTGTGGCCTTGTTGGTGGAAGTGTGTCACTGTGGGGGTGGGCTTTGAGACCCTCTTCCTAGCTGCCTGGAAGCCAGTCTTCTGTTTGCCTTTGGAAAAAGATATAGAACTCTCAACTCCTTCCATGTTATGCCTGCCTGGATGCAGCATGCTTCCTGCCTTAATAATAATGGACTGAACCTGTAAGCTAGCCACAATTCAAAGTTGTCCTTTATAAGAGTTGCCTTGGTCCTGGTGTCTCTTCACAGCAATGGAAACCCTAAGTAAGACACAGCCCCAATTAAATATTTTCCTTTATTTGCTGTGGTCATGGTGTGTCTCCCCAGCAGTAAAACCCTAACTCAGACAACGAGCCTACAAGGAGTTGGAGAACATGCAACAAATGTGTGAGGACAAATCCCCCCAGTGGTATGCAAGGCCAGAGTGGGCACCTGGAGCAGCCTGCCGAGCCTCGGAAGGAAGGCATCAGGGAGGAGATGGTGCCTGTGTGCAAACCTGACTGACAGCTGTGACTCGCTCAGAAGCAAATGATACAGCACCATCTTATAGCGAGTAAAGTGAGGTCCAAGGAAGGTAGGTGTCTTAGTTAGGGTTCTCTAGAGTCACAGAACTTAGTCTCTATGTAGTAAAGGGATTTATTGATGACTTACAGTTTGTAGTCCAACTCCCAACAATCAACTCCCAACAACAGTCGCGGCAGCAGCTGTGAACGGAAGTCCAAGGATCCAGCAATTGCTCAGTCCCACAAGGCAAGCAGGCGAAGCAGAGAGAGCCTTCCTTCTTATAGGTCTCCAGCAAAAAGTGTGGCCCAGGTTAAAGGTGTGTGCCACCACACCTTTAACCCCAGATGACCTTGAACTCATAGAGCTTTCTATGTTAATCCTATGGGATTCGTAGCCACTATTCCTCAAGGTCTCTATGCCAAGATTCAGGTCAGAAACTTGTATCTCTCAGCCTCTGGATTAGGGCCACAGGTGAGCCTTCTAATTCTGGATTGTAATTCATTTCAGATGTAGTCAAGTTGACAACCAGGAATAGCTGATACAGTAGGCCTTGCCCAGAGTGTGTGGACAGGGAGGCCCAGAGATGGCTCAACAGTTAAGACAACTGGCTACTCTTGCACAGTACTTAGGTTCAGTTCCCAGCACCCATGTTGGGCAGTTTGTAGTTGCCTGTAGCCCAGTTCCAAGGATCCAATACTGTGCTGGCTAGTTTATTGGCAACTTGACACAAGTTAAGAGTTACTTGGGAAGAGAAAAGCCTCTGTAAGATTTACCTGTAGGCAACTCTGTAGTGTATTTTCTTAGTGATTGATAAGGGAGGGCCTGGCCTAATGTGGGGGGGGGGCAGGGTGCTGTCTCCTTGGCAAGTGGTCCTGGGATGTATATGAAATCAGGCCAGGCAAGCCTGTGGAGAGCAAGACAGTAAGCAGCTCCCTCTATAGCCTCTGCTTCAGTTCCTCCCTCTAGGTTTCTGTACTACTTGAGTTTCTGTCCTGACTTCCTTCAGTGATGGACTGTGACGTGCAATCTATAAGCTGAAATAAATCCTTTCTTACCCAAGTTGCTTTTATCATGGTGAGTTTTGTCTGTTTGCTTGTTCTGTATACATCACCAAATGAGTTTCAGAGATCCCCTGGAACTAGAGTTACAGACAGTTGTAAGCTGCCCTGTGGATCCTGGGAATTGAGCCCAGGTCTTTTGGAAGAGCAACCAGTACTCTTATCCACTAAGCCATCTCTCTATCACAACAATAGAAACCCTAACTAGGGCAAATACCCTCTACTGACCTCTGGACTTTTCAGGTACCAGGAGTAAATGTGGTATACATGCATACATGGACGAAAATCACTCATACACATACAATTAAATGAATATAAGAGGAAAATTAGTTGTATGTGTATTTGTGTTTGCCTGTTTATCCAAATGCCCACTGCATGTGTGCATGTGCCATTGGAGGCCAGAGAGGGCATTGGAACCCTTGGACTTGTAGTTAATAGGTGGCTGTGATCCATCTGGGGTGGGCAGTGGATACCAAACCTAGGTCCTCTGCAAGAACAGAAAGTGCCTTGTAATCTGCTCTTTGCCATGTTAATGGTCCAGGACTGTGTTACTGTGGGGTGTGGTGGCACATACCTATGATCCCAGCACTTGGAAGCAAGCCTGGGGGACTAGGAGCTTGTGGAGAGTCTCTGCTGCACAGAGAAATCAAGGCCTGCCAGAGCCCCCCATGTCAAAATGCAAAGGAAAAAAATGCTTCAAAATTTCTACATCTTTGTAAAGTTTTTACTTTGTTCAGTTTTATGTTTCAAATTTCATTCCATTGTGATTAGGGAAATTTTATGTCTGACTTCACTATTTGAAAATGTATTAAGATCTGGGCAAAGAGCAGATTACAAGGGAGCCAGAAAGCAGCCTTAAGCACAGGGATGTGCACCTAAGATCCCAGCACCTGGGAAATGGAGACAGGAAGACTCCAAATTCAAGGCCAGACTGTGCCGCATAGAAGAGGAAGATGAGAAGAATTCTGGCTTCTATTACAGTATGGATGAACCTTGAAACATGCGAAGTAAAACAAGCTAAGGGCTGGGGGATTGGCTCAGTGGTAGAGCACTTGCCTAGCATGCATGAGGCCTTGAGTTCAATCCTCAATACTACAAAACACACACATACACACACACACACACACACACACAACACACACAACAAAAACAAGGAGTAAATCACTGCTACCATGTATAGACAATGGATTTTCTGTTTTAGCTTTAGTTGTGTGTGCCATGTGAATGCAGGTGTTTGTGGAGGCCAGAAGAGGGTGTTGGACCCACCATGAGAGCTGGATGATGTAGTAGACTCAGGTCCACCAGAAGAGCAGGAAGCTCTCTTACCAGCTGAGCTGTCTCTCCCACCTGACAATGCATTCTCTTTAAAAAAAAAAAAAAAAGATTTACTTATTTATTTTACTTATGTGAGCACACTGTCATCTCTTCAGACACACTAGAAGGCATTGGATTCCATTACAGATAACTGTGAACCACCATGTGGTTGCTGGGAATTGAACTCAGGACCTCTGGAAGAGCAGTCAGTGCTCTTAACCACTGAGCCATCTCTCCACCCCATGACAATGAGTTCTTAAATATGGCCAAAAGCACAGTCATCAAATGAGAGGATAAGGAAGTTATACTTTTGTCAAATTAAAGACATCAAAGAACAATATGAAATCACTGAAGAGACAATGGGGCTTGGGAGGGAGGTGGAAGGTAGCTCAGAAGTTAAGATCAATTGCTGCTCTTGCAGAGGACCCAGGTTCAATTCCCAGTATCCACATAGTACTTCACAATTGTTCCAGGAGAATCCCACACTCTTCTGGCTTCCTCCAGCACTGGACTCTCTTGTGGTGCACAGGCACACGTGTAGGCAAAACATTCATACACATGAAATAACAATTTTTAAAACATGTAAAGAATTTGGTATTTCTCCAAAAAGACATAAACAGCAGGAAGAGAGGCTCTACACATTATGACTGGCTCAGTGAAACTCAGAACCCCACCGAGACACTCCCCTCATTTACAGTCAGACAGCTGTACTGAAAAAAGGGAGATTATTTTTGGCAAGGATGTGGAGAGACTTAAACCCTCATGTAGCGTGGGTAAGAATGTATGTATACCAGTGCTGTGAAAATCAGTTTTTCAAAAAGTTAAACATGGGCTAACCAATAATCTAACATGTCCACTCTATTTTTGATATCTTTTTATTTTCAAAAGTTTTAATTGCATTGATGTGTGTGTGTGTGTGTGTGTGTGTGTGTGTGTGTGTGTGTGTTGGTGTCAGAGGACAACTTTTGGGAGTCAGGTCTCTCCTACCATGTAGGCTCCAGGGATTAAATTTAGGTTGTCAGAGATACTGGATGGTATCTTTACCCATTGCACCATCTTGCCAGCCCAATGTGGGTTTTTTTTTCTTTCTTTTTTTTTTTTTTTTTTTTTTGGTTTGTGTTTTTTTTATTATATATTTTCTTTATTTATATTTCAAATTTTATCCCCTTTCCCCGTTTCCCCTCCGAAATCCCCCCATCCCATCGCCAGCCCAATGTGTGTGTTTTTGTTTTTGTTTGGTTTGTTTTGGTTTGTGTTTTTTATTAGATATTTTCTTTATTTACATTTCAAATTTTGTCCCTTTTCCCCATTTCCCTTACCAAAAAAAACAAAAAAAAAAAAACAAAAAAACCCTATCCCACCCTCCCTCTTCCTGCTCACTAACCTACCCACTCCTGTGTGTGTTGTTTTAATTGACCCTGAGTCTCACACTATGCAGCCCTAGCTGTCTTGGAACACACAGAGATCTGCCAGCCTTTGCCTCTAGAGTTCTGGGATTAAAGATGTAGGCTCTTACACTCAGTTTGTCACTGTTTCTTTGATGAGGTCCCTTGCACTCTAGCACATCCATACCTAGGATGGTAGGAACACAATAATGGGTTGTATCAGAGTCCAGGCTGGGGGCATGGGACCAGGGCTAATGGCTTCCCAGGGACCATGAGGAATTGAAGCAAGGAGCCTCCTAGGCCAGCCAAGACCTACATGCTGACTGCTGCAGACACTGTCTATTCTGCAGGAGGAATGACAGGAGCTGATGGCATGGTCCAAACTAGTGTGGGACCAGCTTTTGCCATGATATCTGATCTGTGACTCAGGGTGGCACTGGCAGATTTATGTCCAGAACTTGGGATATCAACTAGCTAAACTGCAGTTAGTATGGGACAAACTGAGGCAAGCACACGGTTAATACAATCAAGTCAGTAGAGGCCCTCAGAGAAAAGGCACATTTCCATCTTGTTCCTGAAAGAATCTTTAAAACCCAAACTCAAATCAAAGAGCACAGTATAATAACTTCCTGTGGGCAAGTTTATAATTAATCCTGGATTAATTGGCCTTAATGAAGTTGAATTAATTACTGGCTGTTTGTAAAGAACTTTGAACTACCTGAGTACAAAACGGCATTTAAAAAGGCAGAAAGAAACCGGCATCACATTAACATGAAGAATGAATCCGAGCAATCGCAGCTCTGCAGGCTGGATCCTGCCAGGGGTGCTCTCAGGACTGTGCTCAGCCTGGGCCACCATCCCCAGTCCAAGGAGGGGGCTGCGGAGGAGGCTGCCTTCCCAGTGGGTGTGTCAGCATATCCACCCCAGCCATAGCTTCAGTCTATGTGGCCATGCCAGGCCTAGATGTGTTTTCAGGGGATCCTGGGCTGCCCCCTAAGTGAGTCGGAGACACATAATGGATGGTGGATGCAGCAAGAGAATAAACCCCAAAGTGTGTTAAGCGGCTGGGCATATATAGCTCACCGGTAGAGCAGTAAGGCCTCAGGTTTAATCCTCAACACCTCAAAAAAAAAAAAAAAAAAAAGTCATGCTAAAGAATGATATATGCAAAAGATAGACTAGAGAAAGGGAGAAGAGAGAGAAGGGACAGGTCTGTTTGAAGTATGCTGTCCAGGGCACCGCCCACAGAGGGAATGGCAGTTGAACTTGAAGAAGATGCGGAGGACCATGGGGGATTCTGGGAGAATATTCCACGATGTTCTCCCAGGCTTTATAGGTCTGGGGAATACTCCTGATAATAGAAAAGAGGAGTTAAAGCTGTGGGGAACAGGAGCAGATTCAGGGGGCCTAGAACAGTGACTATAGTAAACTAAGACCCTCACCAGATGCCAATACATATCTATTGGAAGAGCTACAATTAAAACAAAGATGAGACCTTCAGGTGTCTGGCTGAAGCCTGCAGCACTGCTTGGGGGCGGGAGTGAGGAGGGCAGGGCAGAACAGCAGCTTGGGAGACAGCCCAGCAGGTTGTTAAAAGTGAAACAGACTCATTTTGTGCCTTGGCAGGATCACCATTGCTGCGATGAAACACCATGACCAAAAGCAACTTGCGGAGGAGAGGGTTTATCAGATTTATAACTCCCACATCATTATCACTGAAGGAAGTCAGGACAGGAACCCGGAAGCAGAGACCGATGCAGGGACCACGGAGGGGATGCTGAGACCGATGCAGGGACCACGGAGGGGATGCTGAGACCGATGCAGGGACCACGGAGGGGATGCTGAGACCGATGCAGGGACCACGGAGGGGATGCTGCTTATTGACTTGCTACTCTTGGATTGTTAAACCTTTCTTATAGAACCCAGGACCACCAGCCCAGAAACGGCACCACCCACAGTAAACTGGTCCCTCTCACATCAATCACCAATTAGGAGTGTTAGTATGAAGAGACATAGAAATACTGGAAAGATGGTTTTCTCACAAAGCACATGGGGGTGGAGAACACTGGTAGAGTGAGGTGGAAGGTGTTCCAGTTTTGTTTGTTCAAAGACAAGTCAGGTCTTGTAACCCTGGCTGTTATAGAAATCACTATGTAGCCCACGCTGGCCTCAGACATGTGATCTTCCTACCTCTGTTATGATTACAGGCATGTACTACGATGCCTGACAGGAATTAGAATTTTTGGTGTTGGATAGTCTGGAGGCGAGGGCTTAGGTAGCTCACCAGGCTCGTCTTGAATTTGCTTTGTAGCTGAAGCTGGCCTTGAATGCCTGAACTTCTTATCCCTATCTCCCAAGTACTAGGCCTAAGCAATGTGCCAAGATGCATGGCTAAGAGTCTCATTCTTGACACATCTACTTGGTTGGTATGACAACTAGGCTGCAGAGACATCTGGGTGCCACCATGCTTGGTTTATGTGGTGCTGGGGATAGAACCCAGGGTCCCATGAACGATAGGCAAACACTATACCAAATGACCTATGTCCCTGGCTGTTGAAGTTTGGTCTGTTGCTATGGATTGTAATACTAACCCATACCTTAATGTCTAAGCTTCTGTTTACAAGCTTTTGTTGTGCGAACCTTGTTCTTTGATTTAAAACTATTGGTTAAATAAAATTGACGACAGCAAATTACTGATTTGGGGATTAGAAGTAGGTTGGGAGTGACCTGGGGGGTGGAGAAGACGGGGAGAAGGAGGAAGAAGAAGGAGAAGAGAGAGGAAACTGCCATTGGGGATCAGAGGCATGGACAATGTGTACACGGAGAAACAGCAAGTATCTGGGGTAGCCAGGCCAGCAGTTAGAAGACTAGATTAAAAGCTACCCCCTCCCAGTAATTGTCAAAGCCAAATAAAATAACCATACTCCGAGTCTCATTTATTTGTAAGCTAGTTGGGATAAGCTTAAATTGATTGTACTACACCTCACTCCTAGAATTCTTTTAGGAAAAAATACATAGAATGGTACAATGAAGCCCTCCAGATCCATCATCCAACTCAACAATAATCAACTCACAGCTGCTACATGTTCCTTTTCTTTTAAGTTTCTAGTCTGGGTAGCTTTTAATTCTCATAATTTAAAATACATCATAATAGAGGCTCCATGGTTAAGAGCACTGACTACTCTCACAGAGGAGAGCTTGCAGTGAGGTGGCTAGGAACAGATCCAGTTCCCAGCACCCACATGGTGGCTCACAACTTTCTAGAAGTCCAGTTCCAGTAGATATGCCCTCTTCCAGCCTCTGAAGGCGTTACACACATGTCTTCCATTGAACACACATACCATTCCATACACTTAACACGCAGGCAAAACACTCATACACATAAAATAAAAATAATCAATTTGTAAATATCCAAATATAGTATAATGACTTTTGTTTTTGTTTTTGTTTTTTTCAAGACAGGGTTTCTCTGTGTAGCCCTGGCTGTCCTGGAACTCACTCTGTAGACCAGGCTGGCCTCGAACTCAGAAATCCACCTGCCTCTGCCTCCCAAGTGCTGGGATTAAAGGCGTGCGCCACCACCGCCCAGTGCATAATGACTTTTAAGGTACATTTGATGTCTTTACAGTATTTTGCTAGCTTATACAAAGCAGACAGAATAGAATATGTCTTTTTTTGTGAAGACTTATTTCTTTGGGGGCCAAAGAGACAGGCTGAGGCATGCAAAGCTCCTAGAGCCACTGTCTTGAAGCCCCATTCAAAAGCTCATGGTGACGGTTTGCTGGTCTGCGGCCCTGAGCTGGCTGTGTGTCTATATTCCACAAAGGAGGGACACTTTGCTGATACCACAAGACATATCTCAGTGTGCTGAGACCTTCTTTTCTGGGAGTCTCCTGGCCTTCAACTCTGAGTAGCTCTCTGAAGTGTCCCTACCATGCATTCTGGAAGGCCACGCTGTCATACTTAAGATTAGCTAACAAACAGCTTCTCCTCCTTCCTAACCTCACACCTGATGCTTCTGTCCCGAATGATCCTTCTGTCAGTCTTTCTCAGTGTCCCTCGGCCTCATGCATGGCTGGCCTTCTCACTGTCCTTTTGCCTCACTCCACTGTCCCTTTGGCCTTCAGCCATGCTGTCTGTGGTGGATTGAAAGAGAATGGCCCCATAGACTTATAGGTTTGAATGCTTGGTCAACAGAGAGTGGCACTATTTGAAAGAAATAATGGTATGTCCTTTTTGGAAGAAATGTGTCAATGGGGGTGGGCTTTGAGGTTTCAAAACCTCATACCAAGCCCAGACTCTCTCTTCTAGCTACCTGTGGATTTGAATGTAGAACTCTCAGTTACTTCTCTACCACAATGTCTTCCCTGTCTGCTGCCATGCTTCCTGCCAGGATGATAATGAACTAAACCTCTGAAATTATAAGCCAGCCACAATTATATGCTTTCTCTTGTAAGAGTTGCCTTGGTCACGGTGTCTCTTCACAGCAAGAGAACACTAAGACAAGGTTTTTCTCCTTTACTTCATTTAAGTCACTTATTTGTCTCACTTGCTGCTGCAGCTCCAGTATAACAGCATATGATAGCAGACATTAGTATTTGTTAGGAAACTAAGAAAATACATTGGAGTGTGGTGGTACACACCTTTAATTCCAACACTCAAGATAGGTGGACCTCTCAGTTCAAGGTCAATCTGGTCTACAAAGCAAATTCCAGGACAGCCTGGTCTACAGAGTGAGTTCTAGGACAGCCAGGGCTACACAGAGAAACCCTGTCTCGAAAAACAAAAAAACAAAAAACAACAAAAAACAAAAACAAACAAACAAACAAAAAAGACTTAAATGTAAATAGTGCTTTAAATTTGGAAGTGCATTATTCACCTTTCTGTCACACTAACAGGATGCTTTGGATAATCAACTTAGGAAGGAGAAAGTTATATTTTTGGCTGGCAGTTGTGGAGGCTTCCATCCATGGTCAGTTGGCCCCATTACTGTGGAGCCTTCAATGAGACAGCATGTTGTGACAGGAGCTGGTGGCAGAGAAAGGTGCTTACCTCCTTCCTGTAGGTGAGAGAGGAGGAAGAGGCTATGGTCTTAAGGACACACCCCTAGGACCTCACCTTCTCCAATAAGATCCCATACAGCAGAGGTTCTGGCATCTCCTAAGAATGTTCAGGATGAGACCAAGCGCACATGGGCCTTTGGGGAAGATGCCCAATCTATAGCAAGGATCACCCCAGGTCCCTTCATCAGCCCACATCCAACAAGTCACAATGTCCTGGCAGTAGGAAGTCTTTGGGAGCCCCACCCTCTTACCCAAAACTCCTAGACCAAACACTCCAGAATTCAGTTTTTTAGACACAAGGGGAGATCCAGAGAGTGCTTCCCACATGCCTCGCATGTGACAGAGGGGCAACACCTTGCACTACCTCTAGGTCTTCAGGAAGCATGGGTCCTGATAACCAGGCCCAGCAAGAGCCAGCCTCTCTCAGCACAGGGCATGGTAAGTTTCCAACAGCTCGTGAAGACGTTTGCTATGTTCAGAGCATTTTGGATTTTGGAAATCTAGCAACAAGGCTAAAGAACTGACTGTTTTAAGGTTCAGATTGCCTTCCATTCTTCTCAATATCTAGTATGAAATGCTCAAAAGCACGCTAAGTTTAAGAAGTTGACCTTGCACACCTGCCTGCCTTTGCACTTTCCCCAGGGCTGCCACAAGGCCCTTGCCAAAAGCCTCTTAAGGAAGGAAGAGTTCATTTTGGTTCACAGCGTGAGGGTACAGTCCATCCTGGCAGGGAAGGCATGGTAGCATGGGGGTGTTGGTTACATTGCCTCACAGGCAGAGAGGCGAATGCCCGGTCACTCACTTTCCATAGTCTATTCAGTTCCAAGGACACAGCCCATGGAACAGTCCAGTAAAACCATCTCCAAATATGTGGAGGTGTGTGTCCTAGGTGATTCTAAATCCCACCCAGCAGACAGGATTGAGCAGGCCTCAAATGAATCCTACCAATCCCAGTTTACTCATTTACCTTATACATATACATCCCTAGACAGGGAGCCCCCGTCTAGGCAAGCACTTTTCCATGAGCTCAGCCCCAATCTATGTTGCTTACTTGTGTTTTGGTTTGTTTTGAGATGGAGTTTGACTATCTTGTCCAGGTTGGCTTTGAACTCCCAGATTCAAAGCCATCCAAGGCCCCGGGACCACCCAATGTGACCTGGACATCTCTGGTACATTTTAGAGTAAGTGTCAGAAGTAGCATCCTTCCTCCAACATATATGCCATCCATGAATTCAACATTGGTTATTTAGGGGTTTTTTTGAGGGGGGTATATAGAATTTCCATAAAATGCACAGATCCAAAGTATATACTGACTGCATGTTGATTATACATACACTGGTAAAATGTAAAGCTTTATCAAGGCTCAGAATATTCTAATTACCTCAGAAAAGGCCTTCAAGACTCCTGGTTAAGTTCCAGTCTACCATCAGAGACACCCTTAACATCGTGTAGGCTTTTCCCAGCAAAGATGGTTTTGCCTCTGAGACAGTAAGTTTCCCCCTAGTTCCATCCATGAACCTGCCTACCAGCCCTTTCCACTATCCTCTGCCTCAGGATGTCACAACCATGCTTCCTAGTACTATTGCGGTTTAGGGGAGGTGTCACCACCAACAGGAGCCCTCTCATGCCTGTGGCTCATTCCCCTCCATGTCTGTACCCAACCCTTATAAATACCAGGCCCCTTCTTCCTGTCCTTCTGCAAACTGTTTCCCCTGAGGCCCAGAGCTGTCCCAAAGATGGGTCATTTCTTCAAAAGTCAACACACGAGAGGCTAGGGAGATGGCTCAGCAATTAAGAGCCCTTGTTGCTCTAGTGGAGGACCTGGGTTTGGTTCTGACACCCTAGTGGTGGCTCACAACCATTCATAACTTCTGCTCCAGGGAAACTGATGCCTTCTGACCTCTGTGGGCACCAAGAATGCACATACTGCAGATATACATGTAGGTCAAATAGTCATGGCATATAATAGAGTATATATAAAAACATCTTAAAAATCAAACACACAAAGTTCATTATTGAGCCTGAAGTCAATATTACATTAAAGCTTTAAAACCTTAAACTTGTTGTGCTGTCCATGTGTAATAGGGGAGCATTCTGCCACTGATGGCATACAGCCCTAGCTCTTGGTTTTTTGAGACAAGGTGGATAGGATAGGTAACTCAAGTTGACCTCAGACTGCCAACCTGCTTCTGCTTCTTGGGTGCTGGGGTTCCAGGCTTGTGCTGTCACCTCTTGGGTGCTGGGGTTGTCACCTTTTGGGTGCTGGGGTTGTCACCTTTTGGGTGCTGGGGTTCCAGGCATGTGCTCTCAGGCCCAGTTCCTTTCACTTCAGGTTTAACATGCCTCACCTGAAATGCCTGTGCCCGGCAGCATTGGAGATTTCAGGTTTTCCCTCGTGTGGTAGAATGCTAGTACACACGTAATGTGATCACTCAGAGGTGGGACTCAAGTCTGGACATGGAGCTCATTGTTCCCTCAGCCCTTTGTGTGTGGAACTCGAGGCTCATTTTACATACTAGCTTCAGTTTCTCATGTTTTGACTCTTGCCTGTCACATGAAGTCAGGTGTGGAATTTTCTACTTGTGGTATCATGTCAGAGCTCAGAAAGCTTCAGATTTTGTTGTATTCTGGACTTTTAGGTTAAAGATGCTTGGTTTTTACTGCTTGTCAGGATTTTATGTAGGTCAGAGGTGAGCAGTGAAGTTTACTGAAGCCAGGTCCCATTCAGAACATTTTGTTACTAGAATGTCCTCTAAAACTCTTGTGATCTGTCTGCTAGGCTCCCTCCTAAAGATGCCCACTGCTTTATCATTTGGGTTTTAAACAAACAAACAAACAGAGGGTAGTGTCTTGTTGTTTCCTATTTGGAAGATGGGAAAATGGAGACACAAATTTTGGGAGCGCTAATTCATATGAGGACTCCACTCTTGTGACTCATTTAGTTCTAATGACCCATCTCCAAATTCGATCACATGCATGTGGGGTGGGCATCAAAGCCTCAGCACATGAATCTGTGGAGAATGCAATTCAGTCCACAGCAGGGACTCAGAGTGTGGAATCTTGATCCCCGGAGCTATTGGGGCTACTTCCTGCAAACATGCATTCCTGGCTCATCACAGAGACAAACTGGCTGCCTAGTAGGAGTCAGTGAACTTTAAGCTTGGCCAGCATCTGAGCAAAACTGCTGCCATCTTCACAAGACCATCTGTGCCTACTTTCCAAAGTTCATCATGATCAGGCCTGTGGACCGATGACATTCCCTCCTAGGAGGATGACCTCAGCTGGGTCACCAGATCCTCACCTGAGTGTCTGGCCACTCCTCTAAGCCATGTGTATTCAATCCAGCCCTAATTACATGTGTCCTCAGGACTTCAGGGAGGAGGTAGAGTATATAGGTTAGTGTAGATTAGGAGGAAGAAGGAGGGGAGGCCATAGTTCATGGTACGAGAAGACTTTCCAGTGCAGCTGCTCTGAGGTCAACAACACTCCTAACCTCTCACCCATATTTATTTATTTATTTATTTATTTATTTTTGTTTTTTTGAGACAGGGTTTCTCTGTATAGCCTTGGCTGTCCTGGAACTCACTCTGTAGACCAGGCTGGGCTTGAACTCAGAAATCCACCTGCCTCTGCCTCCCAAGTGCTGGGATTAAAGGTGTGTGCCACCACTGCCCGGCGCTCACCCATATTGATAAGTAAGCCGAATAAACTCAATCATAGGATGAACTGTTGTACTGCCTCTTTGGTTTGTCCTTGGAACCTTAGGAAGAGGGTAGATGTTATTTGCTACTCCCTTCAGGAGGGAATTTTATCAATAAAAGCTAAAATATTTGTCAGGACTCTGAAGTCAAGCTTAAGGTTAGATTGCATCGTTGTGATGAAACACTTATACAGACAAAGAAAGACAGAGACTTTAGTTTTGCTTCATGGTTTCAGAGATTTCCATACATGGTCACTTGGGTTTGACCCACCTGTCCTGTGGCAGCACAGTAGTATATCATCCTGGTGACAGCAGAAATTAGCAGTCTGACAGAACTACTCACTTCATGGTAGACAGGAAGCAGAGAATGGGGGAAGGGACTACTTCCTTCCACTAAGCTTCATCTCATAAAGTAGTCCACCAGCTGGGGCCCAAGCATTCAACACCCAAGCCCGTGCAAACCAATTGACTTTCAAACCAAAACCCCTTGTGCCCTAGAAAAGTGGAAGGATGGGAATGCAGGGCCAGCATCTTCTCTCTGTGTTTTGGCTAAAGCCAAGCTCCACCCTCCCTTCACAAGAGAGTAGTGCCATTCAGCTCTCCAATCCTCACTTCTCCGCTGTGAGGTCCCAGGTACCTTCTTTTCCTTGACTTTTACCCTTTGCCAAGGCTTTTACCCTTAGGCTTGTGACCTCTTTGGTGGTTCTAGGCACCTTTCAACACCTGAAGGGAGTTACAGAGGCTGGTTGGTATAATACTCACCGCACATTTCAAGTTCATACACAACGGTTAAGTTGCAGGTCCTCATGGTAGCCTAGCCTCCAGAGTGAGATTTTTGTCCACCCCCAACCCTGAATCAATGAGGGCCTCTCCCTCTTTTCACACTGCTTCCAGGTTTCTGATGAGCAGTTCTCAGTCTATATAGGACTTCTAGTGCCTGTACTTGAGGGGTCTTCCCTGAGCCTCGATAGGCTCCCCACCTTCCCATATCCGTCCTTTCCAGATAGTCTGGCTTTGCCAGTGGTCTTGGGGTTTTACTCATTCCGGTTTTCACAGCAGATAACGTCGATCACCACATCCCAGTGAAGTGTATACAGTCTGCACTTAATAAAGGCTGACAGAAATGAATGGACAGATGGATGGATGAGTGTGTATGGAGGGGGCGTAGGAAGTGATGTGTGGATGGGAGGGTGTGTGGATGGATTGGGTGAGAGGAATGGTGGAAGGAGGGAGGGAAGGAAGGATGGATGGACGGACGGACGGACGGACGGATGGATGGGTGGGTGGGTAGATAGGTTGATGGACGGATGAGTGTTTGGAAGGAGGGATCCCTAATCTTGGACTGGCGAGACTTTGTAGGGCGGGGAGCCTGATGACAGCAACCCCAGGTAGCAGTCAGGCCCTTGTCGCGCCCTGCGTGCGCTCTGCCATAGCGCTGTGGGCGCCCGAGGGCGGAAGCTTCGGTGCCGGAACCCGCGCGCTTGGCGCGGGTTGCGGGGGGGTGCGGCTTAGCAGGCGGACCGCGGGCCGGCGCTCAGGCGACGGCGTGAGAGGCGGCGGCGGGATGGCGGGCCGGCGGGTAAATGTGAATGTGGGCGTGCTGGGTCATATCGACAGCGGCAAAACAGCGCTGGCGCGCGCGCTGAGCACCACAGCCTCCACCGCCGCCTTCGACAAGCAGCCGCAGAGCCGCGAGCGCGGCATAACGCTCGACCTGGGCTTCTCCTGTTTTGTCGTGCCGCTACCGGGGGCTGAACCCGGGACTAGCGACACGCTGCTGCAGGTCACACTGGTCGACTGCCCCGGGCACGCCTCCCTCATCCGGACCATCATTGGCGGTGAGCGCGGGCCGGGGCGGGAGCCGGGCTCGGGGTCCGAGCTCGCGGGATGGCGGCCTGACAGCCTAGGCCTGGCCGCCAGCCCGGGAGGCTTGTGGGCTCGAACTCACAGCCCGCAGACGCGAACACATTTCCCACCTTCACTGCCGTGCAGCTTTCCTAGAAAAATGATCCAAAGAAACTAACCTGCAAAAAGGGTGT
>JADRCD010202756.1:33548-50940 GCA_019843815.1 Montemys delectorum | reverse complement strand
TATATATATATGTGTGTGTGTGTGTGTGTGTGTGTGTGTGTGTGTCAGTACACTGTAGCTGTACAGATAGTTGTGAGCCACCATGTGTTTGCTGGGATTTGAACTTGGGACCTTGGGAAGAGCAGTCAGTGCTCTTAACCACTAAGCCATCTCTCCAGCCCTTGGTTGATTCTTTGTATAGTTCTTTTTGTTTGCATTTGGTTGATTTCAGCCCTGAGTTTGATTGTATCCTGCCTTCAACTCCTCTTGGGTGAATTTGCTTCTTTTTGTTCTAGAGCTTTCAGATGTGCTGTCAAATTGCTGGTGTATGCTCTCTCCAGTTTCTTTTTGGAGGCACTCAGAGCTATGAGTATCCTCTTAGAACTGCTTTCATTGTGTCCCATAAGTTTGGGTATATTGTGGCTTCATTTTCATTAAGCTCTAGAAAATCTTTAAATTCTTCCTTTATTTTTTCCTTGACCAAGTTTTCATTGAGTAGAGTATTATTGAGCTTCCACATGTATATGGGCTTTCTATTGTTTATATTATTATTGAGCAGCCTTAGTCCATGGTGATGTGATAGGATACAAAGGAATTATTTCAATCTTGTATCTGTTGAAGCCTGGTTTGTGACCAATTATATGGTCCATTTTGGAGAAGGTACCATGAGGTGCTAAGAAGAAGGTATATCCTTTTGTTTTAGGATAAAAAAGTTCTATAGAAATCTGTTAACTCCATCTTTTCATAATTTCTGTTAGTCTCACTGTGTCTTTGTGTAGTTTGTTTCCATGATCTATCCATTGCAGATAGTGGGGTGTTGAAATCTCCCACTATTATTGTGTGTGTTGCAATGTGTGTTTTGAGACCTTTCATTTGGAGCATAGAGGTTGAGAATTGAGAGTTCATCTTGGTAGATCATACCTTTGATGAGTATGAAGTGTCCTTCCTTATCTCTTTTGATCACTTTAGGGTGAAAGTTGATTTTATTCAATATTAGAATTGCTACTCCAGATTTTTTTCTTACGTCCATTAGCTTGGAAAATTCTTTTCCTGCCTTTTATTCTGAGATAATGTCTGTCTTTGTCACTGAGGTGGGTTTCCTGTATGCATCAAAATGTTGGGTACTGTTGACATACCTAGTCTGATAGTCTACATCTTTTTATTGGGTAATTGAGTCCATTGATATTAATAGATACTAAGGAAAAGTAATTGTTGCTTCCTGTTATTTTTGTTGTTAAAGTTGGAATTCCGTTCATGTGGCTATCTTCTTTTAGTTTTGTTGGAAGATTATTTTCTTGCTTTTTCTAGTATTTAGTTTGTTTCCTTCCTTGTGTTGGAGTTTTCTACTTATTATCCTTTGAAGGGCTGTATTTGTGGAAAGTTATTGTGTGAATTTGGTTTTGTCATGGAATACTTTGCTTTCTCCATCTATGGTGATAGAGAGTTTTGCTGGGGATAGTAGTCTGGGCTGGCATTTGTGTTCTCTTAGGGTCTGTATGACATGATCCCAGGATCTTCTGGCTTTCATAGTCTCTGGAGAGAAGTCTGGGGTAATTCTGATGGATCTGCCTTTATATGTTACTTGACTTTTTTCCCTCACTGCTTTTAATAATCTTTCTTTATTTTGTGCATTTGATGTTTTGATTATTATGTGGCAGGAGGAGTTTCTTTTCTGGTCCAAGCTATTTGGAGTTCTGTAGGCTTCTTGTATGTTCATGAGCATCTCTTTTATTAGGGTAGGGAAGATTTCTCCTATCTTTGTTGAAGATATTTACTGGCCCTTTAAGTTGGAAGTCTTCACTCTCTTCTATACTTATTATCCTTAGGCTTGGTCTTATCATTGTGTCCTGGATTTCCTGGATGTTTTGGGTTAGGAACTTTTTGCATTTTGCATCATCTTTGATGGTTGTGTCAATGTTATCTTTGGTATCTTCTGCACCTGAGATTCTCTCTTCTATCTCTTGTATTCTGTTGGTGATGCTTGCATCTACGGTTCCAGACTTCTTTCCTAGGATTTCTATCTCCAGAGTTGTCTCTTTTTGTGACTTCTTAACTGTTTCTACTTCCATTTTTAGGTCCTGTATGGTTTTGTTCAATTCCTTCACCTGTTTGGTTGTACTTTCCTATAATTCTTTAAGGGATTTTTTTGTGTTTCCTCTTTAAATGCTTGAACCTGTTTACCTGTGTTCTCCTGTATTCCTTTAACAGCATTATTCATGTCTTTCTTAAATTCCTCTATCACCATAGTGAGATATGATTTTAGATCCAAATCTTGCTTTTCTAGTGTTTTGTGATATCCAAGACTTGCTATAGAGGGAGTACTAGGTTCTGATGAAGCCAAGTAGTCTTGGTTCCTGTTAGTAAGATTCTTGCATTTGCCTTTCCCCATCTGTTAATCTCTGGTGGTAGATGTTTTTGCTGTCTCTGGCTGGAGTTTGTTCCTCCTGTGGATCTATAAACCTTTGTCAGCATTTCTGGGAGATCAGCTCTCCTCTGGTAAGACCTGTGCACAGAGGGCTGTGGATCAGCCATCCCTCCTGAGTCCTGGGGTCAGAGCACTCCTTGGACACAATCTCTCTGCTTGAGGGGAAGGTTCAGAGAGGGCTGTGGATCCGCTGTCCATCCTAGGTGTAGATGGAGGTAGAAAGGATCCTGTCCCAGCTGCCCTGCCACTTCTGAGGTCTGTGCCTCTAGGCTTGTCCCACCTTAGAAAGTCACCAGAGAGAAAAATCAACATAAGAATGTTTTAAAAATGCCCATTCATATTTTAAAAGAGCCAAAGTGATTCCATGCATTTGGTTAAAGTTAAATATGTGGTTTGATTTTCCCGAAATGAGATCTGACCTAAGCTATAGATGGCATTTGATTTCAGTTCATTGCCTCTCTTGATAGACCATTTCATAGATATTGATATATCCAGATAGAGTATCTTGACCTTTTATAATTTAAGCTAGGAATCTCCCTAGCTTTCCCTCACTGTGCAGAAACTATTTCACAACCAGCCTAATTCCAACCCCCTACTTTCAGATATATACTCTCTCACACCCTATTGTCCCCATAAAAGTATCCCTGCCTTCCTGCTTTTGTCAAGCACATATAGGAGCCAAGTAGCCCTATTCCTGCTCAGGTGATGAATCAGTTCTCACTAACACTACTAACTCCTTACTATGACTCTATCATGGCCTAGTGAAGACATACATTCTTTCTCATTTATATTTCTACTACTCAAGCATGATGACCTCTGTGCAAATATGAAGACCAGCAGGTAGAAATGTTCCTTTGCCTCCTAACTTGGTCACTGTGACTAACAGGGGGCAGTAACAGTTTTCAGTAGTGTAGAAAGCCTCCTGGACAGAGGACCAAATACAACTGAATCATGTTAGAAGGGGAATGAGCTAAAATTCTAAAAGCCCTTTTACTAAGAAAGCTTCAAAGGAAGAAAAGAATAGAGTGCAAAAGGAGTTGAAACAGAAGAGCGCCAGACACTGCACTTTGAAAAGGAGCTCAGGAATGAGGAAGCCCTTCATCTGTTCAAAGTCCCTATGAGTCACAGAGCTGCAGACTTTCAGGTATAAAGAAGTGCACTCATTTCACTAACAACCTTGTGTAAATGAAGGAAGGGAGATGGTGTGATGATCTCCTAACCTTTCATGTACTCTTAGAACCCTGACGCTAACTCCATTTTTAAATGAGAGACTAAAACTCTTCCCTCCTTGCCCTGTAGCCTTAACTCCAAATGAATTGGAATCTATCTTTGTCTTTGGTTTCTAATCTACCTACCAGGCCTCCTGATCTTTTGTGTTGAAAATATTTTTTAAAGGAGAGAATTTAAAAAAATTATAAACCTGGGAGTATTTAAATAAATTCTTGAAATTTAAGACTCTCTTCATTCTGTCTACATCCCTCACTCCTTTCCTGAAGTTTTGAATAATTTTGATTGAGAATATGATCTGCAAGGATGGCTTGTGCTTATGAAATTGACTTTCCAGACCAAACACTGGCTTGTTTATACAAAGTCTTTCCAAAGCCAAACATTGGCTTCTGTTTACACAAGTTGTACGATTTTGTAGTGTAAGCCATGAGACAATGTCAGGTTTATTACTCCTTAAGAGTCTTCAGGAAAAAGATGTTAATATTAGATGAAACTGACCCATCAAGTCAGCCAAGTAGCTAATATAGTACCTGGCTGCTCTTCAATAAGAGTCCACAAATATATAAAGCTTCAGCTGCTAGTGGATGGCAACTGCCCTCAAACTAACTCTATTTAGTGCCATTGAAGGTTAAGAGCCGATTATTTCTAAAATAACTTGAAAAATGTAAAATTGAAGAAATACAGAAAAGTATTTTTTATCACTGCAAAGGTAATATTGTCTAAACAGTGTTGCTGAGCTGTTTTTTTAGAGGAGACCAGGGTATTGATTGTAATGTTGGATCCTGAGCAGTTTTTAAGCAAGTATGCACTAATATGGCAATAGTGATGGTTAAAATATGGTTAAAGTTTCATTTTTATTGAAAAATAGCAAGGACAATAAGTACTAGGACTTAGAAATATAATTTCATAATACATAGAATTACAGTTTGAATCTTAATCATTCCTCTAAGACCTATGTATTAATGTGGCCACCTAGGTTGAAACTTGAAGCAGGGAAGCCTTGTGAAATGAAGTTATGTCATACAAAAAGACTTGTGTAGGGAATACTTGGGTGACTGAGATGTGTCGCTTTCCTCTCTTTTACTCCCCATGAAGTGACCAGCCCCATAACTGCACACTATTACAATAGAACATACTGTGCTAACAAAGACCCAAAGCAACAGACCCACAGGTCTACAGAGAGTAACTTCTTAATCTGTGAGCCAAAAATAAAACTTTCTGCCTCATAAATTGATCATTGAGGTTATTTTTATCACACTCACTAAATACATTTCCCCCAAATCAGGAGGCCTGCAGACCCAAGGTGCTATACTCTCTCATATTCTGCTATTTCTCTCCAACATCAGGGTATTGGGTCATGTGTAAAAATAACTTAGTGTATGGTAAAAGGGTTTTATAGACAAATTGAAAGAACTAATCTATGAGCCAGAAAAGGGAATGCTCATAATCTGCATGGTCTATCCCCTAGAAGCCAATGTGGACATTGAGGAGCCTTTTATCAAATAAAATTCGAGTGGTGGTCTCTGGGGCAAAATATTTGACAAGCATTATGAGGATGGTAATGCTGAAAGCTAAAATGTCTAAACTCTCCAGAAAGATTTTGAATAGTCAGAACAAGTAACCCAGGCAGTGGGGCTCTGGTTCACACCTACTTAACCTGATCTCATACCACCTGCCTTTTCCTCTCTGAGCCTGCCAGTTCCTTACACCAGGCATGATCCAAGGGTCTGCTATCTGCTGGCCAATAAGCCTGTACCTGCAGTCACTAATCACTGCAGTCCAGTTTCCTTGCTATTTTATTTTTTTCCCATTTGTATTTGCCTCAGTTGATAAGTCATCCTCTGTCAGTCCCCATGCAATCTGTGGTTCTAGCTTTCTCCTATATTCCATGCAGATTGAACAGCACTCATGTGTTCCTGGGAGAAAAGAAAGTAGACGCCAAATTCTCCCATCAATGCAGTGTTCTCTTTCTTGATCTTCAGTTCCTTGTTCTCTCCACAGACCTTAGGCTAAACATTCTATGGTATTGATTTTGGACTGACCCATACAATAAAGGAAACGATACAGAGGAGAACCAGATACTTGACGAACCATGAGAGAAATTAAAGTTCAGAGGAGACAGAGTCTATGAGTCACCTAAGCAGTAGACAAATGAATGTAGTCATTAGGGTAGGAATGATAGAAGAATGACTCTGAAAAACACACTGCTTACCTAGGAACTACATAAACAAAAAATATTGTGTCACCAATTCCTCCAAGATGGTGGGTTTGTTCCATCTGACAGGTGCATCTGGAGGTGCCATGCTGTTAGTTTGTGTCTGTATCATTGGCAATGATAAAAAAGGATGAAAATTTCAACTCCATTGATGGGAACAATCAGTTTCTGATTTGGAAGCATGCTGAGAATTCTTTTGGTGAGAACAGCAGTAGTCTTGTAATTTGTCAAAAGCATCTTTGTCCTCTCCTCAGTAGCTATTTCAAGACCTTTCTTCCTAAGTGTCAAAGCCTTACAGCTATAAAAGTTAGATGTGAGAATTTTAATAATCTCTACTATTCCTGGAATCTAGTATTGATGGTGTATTGGAGGGTATCCAGAAATGGTTTTCTCCTGGATAAAAGAAAATCTGATAGAGTAGAAGTTCTGTCTCCTTCCAAACCACCCTCTCCTCCATCCCTTCTTTCTGCCTTTGACACCATTGCATGAATACTGATACCTGGGGTTGATGAAGCCTTCTGAGCAGGCAAGAAGAGACATGATGCACTGTGGTTGATAATGAAGTAAACGTGGCCTAGATCTTGGTGGCAGCCTAAACAAATTAGACAAAAGATTCTCTAAACTACTCATTATGTGACACAATAAATCTCCTTTGTCTTAAGTGCACGTTGGCTATGGTATTCATTACTTGTATATAAAAGCGTCCAAACAAACCAAGGCTCCATGAAGCAGCCCACACTGACCTGTGTGGTCTTTCCAAAGCATCCCATTTCCTTCCTTGTCGTCCATTAGCTTTCTAGATAAAACATCAGTAGGAGATACAATTATCACAAAATGAACTGTGGAAAATGAAAGTGCAGTGGAAATTCAGAAATGGAAAGGATTGGGCGATATCCTCTTTGGTATGTTACTAGTACTCCGGTCTACTGTAATTCTCCTGGGAAATCACCAAAGTTGATGGCAACTTGTAACTGTCAACTGGTCAGGATTGAGAAGCACATTTTTTAGTGTCTCTGAGGATTTTCCCAAAGAGGATTAACTAAGGAGAGATGACACTCCCTGAATGTGGATGACAGCCACCTTTCAGCCTAAATGGAATTAAAGGGAAAATCCAATTGCCTGAAACACAACTACCCCATAATCCCTATCTTTTTGGAATTTTCACACTCCTACCCTAACAGATTAAAACCTCTGAAACCCTGAGAGAAAATATTTTTCCCTCTGCAGTCAAATATTATCACAGAAATAGAAATCTCACTAATACACCAAGCTTCTGCTCAAATATTTCTGAGTCAGAAACAACCAAACTCTTTCCTTTCCCTGAATTGATATTTAATTTTTCTACTATAACATAAAGCAATGCACATTCTAAGACACAGTAATGTGACAGTTATTTTTGCATTCTTATAGATTTGTAAGATGCATTGGTCAATAATGAAACCATTAAAGTGTGCGAAAGGAGGCATATGGAATAATATTGCTTTTTCCTTATGCTTTAACATGACTTTGTTGATTTTAAAGTAAAAATAAAAAAAACTGTACAGCAAAGACTAGGAATGTAATTCAGTTACTGAAGTTGCCTATTACACATAAAGCCCTGGTTTTCACAACCCCAGTATCACATCAATAAAAATTAGATGTGAGGGGAGGGGTTATGGATCAAAGGGTAATAGCTCTTGTTACACAACTATGGGCCTGGTGTTTAACATTCCAATCCTGTAGCTAGATATGGCCACATGTATATACTGCAATGTTAATACTTTTTGGGAAAGTGCCAAGAAAATCACTGGTGCTTCCATTCAGGCTGCCGGGCTTGTTCTACATTCAATGATATCCCCTGAGCATTCAATGTCTTCCTTTGCCCATGCACAAATACACTTTGATGTGTACACAGCACATGCATATTAATACAACAAGCACATACTTATACATACATTAAGTGAGTAAATAAATAAATAAATAAATAGATAAATAAATAAATAAATGCATACTCAGGTGTAGTGGTGTGCACCTGAAACCTCAACACTTCTAGAAGGGAAGCCAAGTGGGTGAGAACTTCAACATCTTCCTTACAGATAGTCATTGCTGAATCTGCGATATATGAAATTCTGTTTTTAAAGCAAAGGAAAAGTAAGATTAGTGTTATATGCCATAAAATAGAAGCGATATTATAAGTAAAACAATTTTTTGTGACCAAATTCTTAATAAATGGTATTAGCAATAGATAAAAAGGGATAAACATGGGACCTATTATAATAATAGCCACAATTAGGAATCATGATATTTTACAATGCTATATTTATAGAATAACTTATCAATAAAGACACCTATAAGGGAAGATGTATATTTTAAAATGTGTAAAGCTATTATAATATTGGACATAAATATGTGTTCAAGTACATCTTCAGGGCTTAACTTTACTCAACAACTTTTAATCTAATGTACCTATGAATTTATGTATTTTCACATATCCTCCATTTTATTTTGACTCAAAATAATCAGAAGTTTGAAACAGAATTCACTGAATTACCTTGGTTATGAATTTTATTGTGGTATTTTTTGAAAAGACCATTGAAATATGTTCAATGACTGACTGATGGTATGATTTGTAATTTCTTATATGCTTGCAATACCACATTGTGTTATTATGCTACCACAAAATATTTAAGAAAACTTAGAACCATTTAATTGTTAATAAATTAAGTACAACCTTGCAAAGTTGCAGTGTATCTACAGGCCCCAGAAGTTCAAGAATCCTATGATGGGGTTACTGATTGTTTGAAGGACTCCATGGAGTCGAGCTCACTCCTAACCTCCGAAGCAACCTTACCCTCAAAACCTTTTTCCATCTTCTCAGACAAATGGAGCCAAAGCTAAAGGAAAAACTTGCGTCAAGTCAAAGATTATCTTCGAACTATTTAGTACCAATTTCCAGTTTTGACAAAGCCATAGACATAGCAATGTGCATTGTATCATTCTTTGATTCTTTTCATCTGACACAAAAGCACTCAGGTAAACAAAGCAGGGTCACACCATGATCAGTGTCAGATATCACTGCTGATAAAAACCATCTACAAGTTGTTGATGAAGACAGTTGGGAACTCTTCCTGTATCAAATACATGGCACAGAGTAAGTCAATCCCCCCACCCCTTTTCTTTGCTTTGTCTTTTAAGGGTAATATTTCAAAGCTGATGTTTGCCTACACTGTCTTCTGATTTCAAAGGTCTGATTGCCATGCTGAGGTGCAGCTTGTTCACAAACAGTACAGATCTAAAGATCACATGGTCCACTTGAGGAGAGACTGGACAGTGTGGAACAAATCCTGTTAAGGTAAAATTTCCACAGGTAACATCTGTGGACTTCAATTGTAACAGGATATGTTGTATAAGATTCTCGTTTTCAGTGTTCTGTTTCTTGCTGTCCCAGAGAAAATTAATGATCCTTGGAAAATACAAACTCGAGTGTTAAGCGCTATGAGTTATGTATTCTCTGATGGTTTTGCTGACCATTCTAGGAAAACAAAAAGGTTAATTTGGTGACTACACATATTGCCCCAACAAACTTTGAAAAATGTCACCACCAGGAACATCACTTTGCTCTGGCTGATATCCTTTATGCCTTAATTTGAAAGTCAAATGAGCTTTTCTAGGCAAAAGAAATAAGAGCTAGGGTGTGCCGATGGGTTTATTTTTAATTGGAAAAACAACTCCTGTTTCTTAAAAGTCAGGTAATGATTTCAGGGTGTTTATAAGCAAGACCTGAATAAAATATTAGACAATCATGCTTGAAAGCTCTTAGTGGTTGCCTAATCTAATACAAATAGAGGGAATTGTGAAAGTAATTGGGGTTTCTTTGCTGCAGAACTTATGGAAATTTTACCAAGTATAACATTTGATTCTTTTCAGGAGATTAAGAACTGTGCTTCATGTTCTTTGCATGTGACTAAGATTAATACTTTTATGTATTAACTGCCAAAATGAAAAGTGCTACAGAAATAAATACACTGTATTCATACAATTAAATCTAGATCTGTAGAGGAGAGATATGCTGTTTATTATTGTCTTTTACTCCTAGGCTCCTAGTAATAATAATCATCATAATAGTTATTATTATGTTTATTATAGCCAAATTCAAAAGCTGAAAGCACATGCTTCCATATAAAGAGATTTTTATTAAAGCCATCAGTTAAGTCATTGATCTGGAATGAAATTTAGATCGATACATTTTCAACTCTAACCAAACATCTTTCCTCACCACATGACCAGCTTGTCCACAGTATGCTGTGGATGTCCACATAGGAAATTGCCAAGCACAGAAAGATGGATGACTTTTATTTAGAGAATATGTCTAACTGGGGCAAGAAAGAAAAAAAAAACTGGACAGTGCGTGACTTGGTAAGGGACTATGTTTTCCTCTACTGAGCACTTCAGTCTATAACGTAGCATTTCCTTAGGTGTAGTCGATGTTCGGTTTGTGACTTTTGCCAATATTTTTGGGTACCTGTGTTAGGTGTTAGAATTAGAGAGAGAGTTCAATGAGCACGAGGAGTCATTTTACCTTTACAAATAGCACTCCTCCAAAACTAAATCTCTTCTGAGCATATAAACCCAACTGTGTCCTCAGACTGTACATTTTGCCTGGTGGAGACTCAATTAAGGAATGATGACTAGATATACTTCCATTAGCATATAAAAACTCTATTTAAGAAATGTTTCAATGGTGACCAAAGAATTGCTTCCCCACGGCATCTTTAAAGGAAACAGGCAGAGGCTTTCTTGTCCTGCTGATAATCATTTTTTTCTTCCTGCTGCTCATCAATTCCCCACTTCTGAAGACAGTGTCTTTTTTTTTTCTATGAAGGCGAATGTGAAATATTAAAATAAATCCTAATAAGTCCATGTAGATAAGGAGTATAATGACCAGTACTGTAAATATCTTAAGCATCATTTAGCATGTAAAAAGTTGGTACATTTTCAGGATACTGTGATATATATTTTTTTTCCAACTCTAGCAGGATGCGTTAAAGTGTGTTCTCCTTACAAGATTTCAAATTCATCACCAGACAGTTATGTTCTCACTTTAGTATTAAAGGCACAGCTGATGGTGCTCTATGAATAAAAATGAAAAGTAAATTCCACAGTCTAGTAGCCGTGAGCCCTTGTTCCATGGGACTTGAGATTATACATTGGGTAAACTAATAGCCTGATGATTTGACCTCAGTGACTGACAGGGAAGTAAAAAGTAAAATACAATGAAAATATGAAAATATATTAGCTTCTAGCTACCAAGCATTTTATCAGCAAGATACAAAAATTAGTACTAAGCCTTTGGGCTCTTGAGATGGAGATTTTTTTTTAAAACCTATAAAGGGACTATTCACCATCTTCTGATTCATGTACGAAAACAAAACCAAAGCTGCCATGGTCTTCCTCCCATGGCAATGCACAGGAAAAGAGTCAAGAATGACAAAGGCAAATGTTGACCCAATCCTCTGTCTCAGAGCAATTCTTTATTCGCCACCATGCCAGGTATTCCAGCAAGAGTGGGTCTGTACTTCAGAGCAGGAAGGAGTCTAGGAGATGATTGAAATAAATGACATGAATTCATAGTTGAGGGCAGTAATACACATCTTTACTGTAATATATAATAGTGTGACTAGAACTAGAAGTCAGATTTACTCATGTTTCATGAGCAGGTTGAGGCATTTTCCCTTTGCTGTCTTCTACATGCATGTTGTTCACGAATCCCAAGTCAGTAAGATCTTTCATTTTTTCCTTTATTTAGAATATTATTATTTTTTATTTTGACTATTCTTATTTTTTTAAAAAAAAGTTTTAAATTTAAGTATAATTGCATATCTTTCCCCTCATTCTTCCCTCCCTCCAAAGCTTGCCATGCCTTCATGACTCTCAAGTCTATATTTTTTTTTCTTTACTATTATTGTTGTATGTGTGCGAGCACAGGCACAGGCAGCTGACTCCATTTTTATTGTTTGTGTATATATGGTTTCAGGGATGACCACTCTGCATTGGACAACCAGTATGGGGGGGGGTCTTATCCTTGGAAGTTAATTTTTAACCCTTTCAGCAATTAACATTTGCCTGAGTTTGTTGTCTAGGATCAGGACCTTACAACCCCCCCCCATCTGTGTTAATAGTGCACTGATACTGCCATTGCTCTGGTCTTCTTATGCAGCATTTCTAGGAGAAAGTGTTTCACAGATGACTTCCTAATATTCTGTCTCTCACAATCTTCCCTCCCTCTGTGATGTTCACTGAGCAATAGATAAAGGAGCTGTGATATAGATATATCCTCACAATCCATTTTTCTATGTATCATGTCTAGTTATGATTTTCTATGGTGTCTCGACTTTCTATAAACAAACACCTATCTGATAAGGTATGGAACCTGCACTTATCTTTGAGTATAAGGATGAGATTTAGAACCTAGTAAGGAATTGTACTGGTTGAGCAAAGTGGTGATGTTGAATTCTTTTCAATTCCCGTGAGCTCAGGGGCCCCAAGAAGATTTTCATTACTACACATGATTTTCCTATTGTTGACTGAGCTTTAAATCCAGTTATACAGTGGTTGGCTGCCACTGGCAGATGAGTAACACACATCTCCCACATTAACACAAGCACATTCAATCATACAAACAAACACAGACAGTTGAAACAAGTTCTGTGTGTGTGTGTGTGTGTGTGTGTGTGTGTGTGTGTGTGTGTGTGGAGAGAGAGAGAGAGAGAGAGAGAGAGAGAGAGAGAGAGAGAGAGAGAGAGAGAGAGAGGGGGGGGGGGGGGAGGGAGGGAGAAAGGCAGGGATAGAGAGAAAATGAATGAATGTATGTGCATATGCAAATATACAGTACACATGGAGGCCAGAGAACAGCTTTAGGTGTTATTCTTCACAATCTACATTTATTGTTGTGAAGCATGATATCTCACTGGAATATGAACTCACCAAGAAGCACATGCTGGCCAGCTAGTAAGGTCCAAGAGATCTATCTGTCTGTTTCCATCACTAGAGTACTAGTATTATAGCCAGCCTGACAGATAGGAGACTTTCATATTTTCTATGAGACTACTGAAACAATGGATCACAAGTTAAGATTCCTCCCAGGAACTTTATGCTGGGGGAGGAAGAAAAAAGCTTACACTTGGGTCAGAGAGAGAAAAAAAACTTCAGAAAGTTATTCACAATTTGTTAGAAAATCTTGCAGAGGATATTTGAACCAAGAAAATGATGGGGTAGTGATGGCTTGACCACACCTTGAACAAGATTGCTTAGCTGTGCACATCCTGGCCCTCTATTTAAATGTGCATCTTGTTCCAGGACCATAAAGATGGATCTAGGGGTTACTAGATCTCCTTGTTTCTCTTTACAATATGTCCACACTAAGGAAATCTCCTTTTTCTACTTTGTATTACTAAATTTGCTCTTTTTCAAAATTGACTTACTAAGAGAAGAGGGCAAGCCCAGCTTGTTAGGGCTGTCATAACTTTGGTAACAGAATTAAAAGTACACATCACCCTGTAAAGCTTTGTAAATGTGTATTCTGAAGATCAAGCTCATGACCTCGTGCTTGCATGGTAAGCACTTTACTGACTGAATTATCTTCCCAACCCAACAAAATCTGTTCAAACAAAACTGTATATGCTTTTCCAAAGCAATCTCTACTCTTTTCCATTGAAAACAATTATTGAATTCTATCCAGTAAAGCAAGAATATCGGCATTGCTAAGGGAGCATGGCTTTAGTATAACTTCAGAATAACTTTCTATTTTATTGCCTTCCACAGAGATGAAAAACATCAAAATAACTTGATTAATTTATGGCAACGGTCAAAGAGATACCAGGTTAGGACAGGAGCCCTCTGGACAGAAGGCCACAAGCTTTCCTGAGCTTTCTCATTATGTATGACCTTCTCCAATCAAAATTCACCAAATGTTGCTCATACAAAAAGCAGCCTGGCCCTTTCTACTGGGCAGAGGACCATCTCAAGAAGAAACTGCATTTTTAATGTGACAGCCTTCCCTTCTTGACCATCGTTTCCAGCCATGTAGTAAAGAGGTATTAGAAATCCTAGTAAGTTTCCAACTATGGCTGGAAAAGATAACTATGATTATTCTTCTCATTATGAGTAAAAAATCTTTGTCCACATTTTAAAATATATTTTTATTTCTTAGAAAATTCCATGTGTATATATAATTCAGCATGATCATATCAGTTCCCTGTCCAAATTTCCACACCACCCTCCCATCACACCATCTTTCCTACTTCATGTATTACTTTCTAAAATAGTTTGATTATCGATTTATTAACCCACTAAGTAGTGCTGTCCGCATTGTGTGAGTGTGTTGCCATTCTTAGGGGTCGCAGTGATATAGATGGCCTAGCTATAGTGAGCACTAGCAATCACTTACTTCTTTTTATTACTTTATATTATAGATGTTTTGTCTGAATGTACATCTGTGCACCACATGCATGCAGTGTTCCCCAGGCCATAAGAGGATATGGTATATCCCTGGTTCTGGAGTTACAGACAGGTATAAGCTGCCATACAGGTGCTGGAAATGGAACCCAGGTTCTCTAGAAGAGCAACCAGTGCTCTTAACCCCTGGGCTATCATATGACCCCCTCCTCCATGATCATTTCTTTTCAGCACTTCGAATAGCAATAACTCTCTGCATTAACCACTCACTACTCATCACCAAGAGAAGTGTTAGTGGTGAATATTAGGAATGGTGCAAATCCACAGTATATAAATCCACAAATATAAACACAAAGATATTCAACAACTTGCTGTTTAGAAAAACAACATAAATAAATTCTCTGCTAAGACCTATGACTTCCCTGGTCATATAATTCCATTTTTGCGATCCTTGAATACATGACTATGTCTTTTTGTACATTGCTTCTTTCCCTGAATCTTGGGCAGATCATTCTGCTCTCCAACTGTAATCTCTGAACAGTAAATGGAAGCTCATTGAGTTCTTGCCAGGCTTCTGCTCTGCCTTTATAGTAAAATGTCATCCCTGTACCTAAGCCCACTGCCAATGCCTCCCTTTGCACACTCCCATTATTTGCATTAGAATTACTTCCACTCCCTCTAATTCCACACAAAGCACAAAGAAATAGCAGTATGATTCACATCTAAAGTGGTGTAAGAGTTGCAAGTTAATAAAGCTCTCTAGGTGATGCAGATATACATGCAATAGTGTCCCCCCACCACCACCACACACCCTGCCTCATCTATCTCTGCGCATGTACATGCAAGTTTTCACAATTACCATCAAGGCAAGAGAGCCAGAAAACTCTATTGAGTTAGTTCTGTTAGCTGGTTTTGTGATTTTTTTTTCACTGTCTTCCCACCAGAATTGAGAAAAAAAAGCCTAGAATAGAAATGATGAAGATGAGAAACCATCTGACTTAAGGAGGATACTGAGTGCTCGTGGTGGCTTTCCTTCTCTCCTGCTCTAGTATTCTGTCACTAAAGGCAGCCTCAGCAACATGGATCAGTTTAAACCTTATATTCAGATACCAATAGAAAATTATAACTTTTTTGATCCTCTTAAATAACTACAGAAGTAAACAAAACAAGGAGTAAGAAATAAGGGAGATTAATTCCACAGCAGTGTCAGCTAACATTTGAAACAGCAAAGCTGTGCTGAATCTCTATTGCAGGTATGACTGCCTTCTTTGTTTACCTCCTTCTAAAAGGTGGGTAGCAGCTACATAAGAAATGAAATGGTCTTCAGAAAGACTATTTTGTTATGGCAAATATTACCCATGGTTAAGCCAAATCTATAAACCCTCCAAAAGACAACCCAACTTAAATTTACAGAGCATACTAGACCACAGTGGCCCAAAGCTAACAAGATATCTTTTCTTTTTTATCTAAAATCATATTCATCTAGTGAGAGAAAACACAGAAATGAAACTGTTCTTCTGTCCTGAAGAGCCATTAGGAGACAATGGGTGATGTTATTCCAATTCTCTTATGTTTGTAAAGGATTTCTGCTTCTTCACATTTTGTAATGGTACATCTTTGGCAGGTATTTACAAAAGAGAAAACCAGATGGCCTCAAAACTTCCATACAATTTCTAGTCACTCATAAATGAGTTGTTTTTGTAAATAATCAACTCTGGCATTTTGGCTTCCTACACTTTTTTCTAGAGTAAAGGTAGCATAGCTCCTGGTGCTCCCACTTGTCAGGGGGCAGGATCCTGTTCTAACCCCACTGCAGATAGGTTTTAGCAGATTTACAGTTGTAGTGGAACAACATAAGAAGTTCTATAAACAATGTTGTTGGTTTCTAGGAAATGATTTATCTCTCCCATATGCTTTATTTAAAGATGAATAGAAACATTTGAGGCAGCTTACAAGGTCAAAGCATTCACAGGATGGTTCTCATTGAACATTGAGCAGAAGGTTAAGCTGTATGAGATTTGGCAACTCTTCTTGGCCAGTCTCCTTTAACAGTCATTTTAGAAGGCCATCACTTATCTCTGTTCTGCTTTCAGCTTTGCCATTTGTTTGAGGGTGACTAGGAACAGTTGTGACAGGTTAGATAAGGTTGCTGTCTACATGGTCCTCAAGCTCAACTGAGGATTAGAAAAATAAAGAAGGAGGGATAAAAACAATAATGTCTGCCAATTGGAGGTGCTACAAATAAGTTGCACAGAGGTAGCTGTACCCAGGCTGCAGAGATTTAATTTAGCCCTAAGAGCACTTAGAAAAATGTTGAGTAGTCTCCCAAAGCCATAAATTGTTTTCTCCAGAACGATCCAGGAAAATTGTTTGAGCTCTTAGCCATGGCTGCTTTGGTCCCCTTAGCTAGCAAAGAAAGTATTTTAAATATGTTACAATGGTAAATTGGCATGTGCTATACACCTCTACTGACTTTTAAATATCAGAATCACTTCCACAAGACCCGTTACATTTAAAGCCAAAGCTTTTATGCAAACACTTCAGAATACGTGTGTTTAGTGTGGCAAGCATAATGCAATCACTTCATTTGAGAATAGCAATGTAAATCCCTCCCCTTTAAAATGTGTGCTTTATGCACAGAGGGTTCACATGAATGTTTGTGAAAGGCTTGGTTTTTGAGCAGTAACTTATTGAAGAGCAGGCAATTTGAGTCTTGTTGCTTAGTGGCATTTGTAGCTCAATCAAAACTCCTAGCTGAGGGGCTTGGGAGATGGTTCAGTCAGTAAAGTTCCTTTCGGCACGACCATAAGCTCTGCACTTGGATCCTCAGTGCCCATTTCCCCTGTCTTGTTGGTGCACGCCTGTAAAATGCTTGGTGCATGGACACAGGTTGATCTAGAAAACTGCTGAGCTGCTAGTCTAGACAAAATGATTAGCTCCTAGTTCTATACAAGAGCTCATCTCAAAAACTAAGGTGAACCGGAAAGGACCTCATATGGACCTCTGACCTACACATACCCACACACCCCCTGTGTTGTGTACCTGCACACACACACACAGAGAGAAAGAGAGAGAGAGAGAGAGAGAGAGAGAGAGAGAGAGAGAGAGAGAGA
>JADRCD010202756.1:23483-33538 GCA_019843815.1 Montemys delectorum | reverse complement strand
AGAGAGAGAGAGAGAGAGAGAGAGAGAGAGAGAGAGAGAGAGAGAGAAAGAGAGAGAGAGAGAGAAGGGACGGAAGGGAACAAAGGAGGAAGGGAGGGATGGAAGGAGGAGAGAAGGAGGGAGAGATTTAAAGACTCATAAATAGCCAAACAAAAACTTTGAGTATGGTTTCCTGTGTAATACACTAAAATATGTACAAAAGATAATGTTTATTTATAAAATTGTCTTCAGAGATGTCTTTAGTGGTAAAACAACATTTTTGGAGGGGCTGGCTCAGTATTATGGCATAACTTAACAACATCTGTTTCATTCAAGAAAAATAAAAAATAGTCCTTGTTAGTTTCATGTCCATGACTGTGAAGTATACTTCTCTTTGATGAACTGAAACTCAGAAGTACTAATGTTATTTTTCTTAAAAAAAAAAATTACCTTTAAGATATAGAGAGTCCAAACTGCTTGCTCCTTATTTGACATATAGGCATATTAAAACATTCTATCAATCGTTTCCACAAAGTTAACATTGAAAAGAACAAGAATAAAATGTCTTGCCAGTATTAGTTGTAGAAAAATCTTAGTATTAAGAGGAATAACTCACGAGGTAAGAAGTATGGCTGTGGTTGGCCACATGCTCAAGACCATAGGTTCCAGCTCCATCATGCAAACAAAATGAGGTAAAACTGATAACTTATCCATAGCAAAAGAATGCTCTGGTAATAGAATACCCAAAAATTTCAGTGTGAAATTTTAATATACGGATGGAGACATGGAAGAAATAGACCAGGGGTGAAAGAAAAGAAGGTACAGAATGCAGGACAGAAGAAGTGAGTCAGCACAGTCTATGTACAACAATGAAGGCCACATCGTTTTTCAATAAAGATGACAAAAATCATCAAACCATTAATATGAGTGGATTTTGTTGGAACCATCTCAGAAACTGGATTTTGTCTTCTGAACTGATTTTGGAGACACTTGGAGAATGAAGTAGCTGATAGATTATATAAGCTATGGGGTATATTTGGTTGACTCTGTGCCCAGGAAACCATTAGAAACATTTTATCAGACTTGGAAACTTAGGAAGTAAGATCTCACATGTCATACAAAATATATGATAAATTATAAAGCTCAGTATAATATAATTGTTCCAATAAAAATTAACAAAAAATCAATGAAATAACTCATAATTAGATGAATAAACTAATATTTAGGAAAATAAATGGATACATTACAATTAAGATATAAATATAAAAATAAATTATTATAATCAATATAACCAGTAGTGAAAATTTAAATAATATGTATGTAAATAAATATGTTAAATGCTGATACATTAAGAAAATTTAAGCAAAATAATGGCAATTTTAAGAAAAGTTAGAAAGCAAGTAGAAGTTATAATGAATATATGAATACTGAAACACTCAATGCTGACAAGTGTGTAATGAAGTGAGTTCATCCGTGAACTATTTGAAGGTTTACAAATAGATCTGTTTTTCTTGAAGGAATACAATCTCAAGTCTGCTAGCATCTTAGTTAGGGTTTCTATTGTTGTGATAAACCACCACGACCAAAAGCAACAGGGGAGGAAGAGGTTTATTTCAACTTATGCTTTCCAGCTAACAGTCCATTACTAAAGGAAATGGGGCAGGAACTCATGACCCAACCTGGAGGCAGAATGCAGACACTACAGAAGAATGCTAATTACTAATTCACTCCTCTTGGGTGGGTTAGCCTGTTTCCCTTTTAAAAATTATGTCTTTTATTTTTTGAAGTTATAATATAATTATATCATTTTGCCCTTCCTTTTTTCCCCCACTAAACCCTCCCAAATACCCTTCCTTGTTCTCTTTCAAATTCATAGCCTATGTTTTCAAGAACTGTTATTACATATATGTGTGTCCATGCATATATCTTACATTACTCAAGACCATCAGCCTGGGTGTAGCACATCTCACAATGAGCTAGACCCTTCCACATTAATCATCAATCAGGGCAATTTACCACAGGCTTGCCAACAGGACAATCTGTCATGGGTATTTTCTCAATAGTAGTTCCCTCTTCTAAAATGACTCCAGTTGTGCCAAGTTGACATAAAACTACCACACTGGTGATTATTTTTCTATATTATTGATGTAATACTATATTACATCAAATTATTAGAAGCCATAATTATTATATATTATGCTACGATCTTATATCCTAAATATTATTTAAAATGTGATGTAATGTAACAGATGTGCAGCTTGGCCCTCATGTATGTCACCCAACAACTGGAGCGGGGCTGTTTCTGACTCTGTTGCCTGACTATGGATCCTGCACTTCTAAATGGAGATAGTTTGAAGATGATAGATAGATAAATAGATAGATAGATAGATAGATAGATAGATAGATAGACAGATAGATAATATATTATCATCTATAATATAGTATAGTATAATGTAATGTAGAGAGATTGGAATGTCTATCTGCAATCCTATACTCAGCAGCCACATTCAACCTATTTATGCTACGTTGGACTACTGCAGAATACTCAAATGCGCTTTTTTTTTAGTATCAGAAAGCAAATGTATATGTTATACTACTACTACTAATGTAACAATCAGCATGCATATAACTTGTATTACACATGCAGCTATATACTAAGATGAATAAAGGCATTTATGTATGACCTATGACATCACTTTGTCATAAAAAACAAAAGGACACAAAGTGGCCACAATACGAAAGCACTTTATTACATGAGTAATTAAAATCAAACTTTTCCCTATACATCTGCTACATAAAAAAAGGTAAACAAAGTCTCACAAAATAACACTGAAATAATATAGCAGTCATTAGACTGCACTCACTGCATGATGTTCAATAGATTGAAATCAAATAGGCTTATCGGGTAACATCCAAGGGTAACCACCTCTTTATTTGGGAGTGTATTTCTTATTTTTTTTCAAAGATTAAAGGAGATTGTTTCAAGAGGAAATGATTAACACACATAAACATGTGTGTATATACGTGTGTGTGTATCTTTGTGTGTGTATGTTTGTGTACATGTGTATGTTTGTGTGTGTGTGTGTGTGTGTGTGTGTATTCTGATGCTAGTGGAGATCAAATGAGGTTTTGTATCAAAAAGGGTAAGAGTTACAGATGGTTATGAGCCACCATGTGTGTTCTTTTTCTTTGTTTGTTTATTTGTTTGTTTTGTAATTTATATTTTTATTAGATTTTTTTCTTTTTTTACATTTCAAATGATATCCCTTTTCCTGGTTTCCCCTCTGAAAGAAAACCTTATTCCCTCTCCCCTCCCCCTGCTCACTAACCCACACTCTTCTGGTTCCTGGCTCTGATATTCCCCAACACTGATGCATAGAACATTGACAGGACCAAGGGCCTCTCCTCCCATTGATGACCAACTAGGCCATCATCCTTTGCTACGTATGCAGCTGGAGCCATGAATCCCACCATGTGTACTCTTTGGTTGGTGGTTTAGTCCCTGGGAGGTCTGAGAGTACTAGTTAGTTGTTGTTTGTCCTAAGGGGCTGCAAAACCCTTCAGCTCCTTGGGTCCTTTCTCTAGCTCCTTCATTGGGGACCCTGTGCTCAGTCCAATAGATGGTTGTAAGCCTCTACTTCTGTATTAGTCCAGCACTGTCAGAACCTCTCAGAAGACAGATATATCAGGATCCTGTCAGCCAGCACTTGCTGGCATCCACAATAGTGTCTGGGTTTGGAGATTGAATATGGGAAGGAGTCCTGCATGATGCAGTCTCTGGATTGTCCTTCCTTACATCTCTGCTCCATACTTTGTCTCTGCACTCCTTCCATGAGTATTTTGTTCTCCCTTCTAAGAAGGACCAAAGTATCCACACTTTGGTTTTCCTTCTTCTTGAGTTTCTTGTAGTTTGTGGATTTTATTTTGGGTATTCTAAGCTTCTGGGTTAATGTCCACTTATCAGTGAGTACATACCATGTCTGTTCTTTTGTGGTTGGGTTACCTCACTCAGGATGATATTCTCCAGATCCATCCACTTCCCTAAGATTTTCACAAATTCATCATTTTTAACAGCTGAGTAGTAGTCCATTGTGTAAATGTACCACAATTTCTGTATCCATTCCTCTGTTGAAGGACATCTGGGTTTTTTCCAGCTTCACACTAACATAAATAAGGCTGCTATGAACATAGTAGAGCATGTGTTCTTATGACACATTGGAGCATCTTCTGGGTATATGCCCTGGAGGAGTGATATAGCTGCGTCCTCAGGTAGTACTATGTCCAATTTCCTGAGGAACTGCCAAACTGATTTCCAGAGTGGTTGCAATCCTACCAAAAATGTTCCTCTTTCTCTACAACCTCACCAGCATCTGCTGTCACCTGAGTCTTTTATCCTAGCCATTCTGACTGGTGTAGTGTGGAATCTCAGGGTTGTTTTGATTTGCATTTCCCTGATGACTAAGGATGTTGAACATTTATTTAGGTGTTTCTCAGCCATTCAGTATTCCTCAGTTGAGAATTCCTTGTTTAGCTCTGTACCCCATTTTTAATAGGGTTATTTGGTTCTCTGGAGCCTAACTCCTTGAGTTCTTTGTATATATTGAATATTAGCCCCCTATCAGGTATAGGATTGATAAAGATCTTTTCCCAATCTCTTGGTTGCCATTTTGCCCTATTGACAGTGTCTTTTGCTTTACAGAAGCTTTGCGATTTCAAAAGGTCACATTTGTCAATTCTTTTTTTTTTTTAGATATTTTCTTTATTTACATGTAAATTTCTCCTTTCCCATTTTTCCCTCCAAAAAACAAACAAACAAACAAACAAACAAAAGCAAACCCCTGTTGCCTCCCCCCTCCCCATGCCTTCCACCTCACCCTCTCCCACTTATTGGCCCTGGCATTCTCCTACACTGGAGCACAAAACCTTTACAAGGCCAAGGTCCTTTCCTCCTATTGATGATCAAATTTGCAATCCTCTACTATACACCTGCTGCCAGAACATTCAGTCCCACCATGTATAGTCCTTGATTGGTGGTTGGGTCCCTGGGAGCTCTGAGGGTACTAGTTAGTTCATATTGTTGTTCATCCTAAGGGGTTGCAAACCCTTCAGCTCCATAGATTCTTTCTCTAACTCCTTCATTGGGGACCGTGTACTCAGTTCAATGAATGGCTGTGAGCCTCTACATCTGTATTAGTCAGATATTGTCAGAGCCTCTCAGGAGACAGCTATATTTAGGCTGGCTTGTCCTTCCTTTAGTCTCTGCTCCACAGTTAATCTCTGTCACTCCTTCCTTGGGTATTTGGTTCCCCCTTTTAAGAAGGAATGAAATGTCCACCTTTTGGTCTTCCTTCTTCTTAAGTTTCTTGTGGTTTGTGGGTTGTTCTTCCTGTATTCCAAACTTCTGGGCTAATAACCACTTAGAGCATAAGCTATTGGTGTTCTGTTCAGGAAATTTTCCCCTTTGACCATGTACTCGATGCTCTTCCCCACATTTTTTTCTATTACTTTCAGTGTATCTGGTTTTACATGGAGGACCTTGATCCACTTGGACTTGAGGTTTGTAAAAGGAGATAAGAATGGATCAATTTGCATTCTTCTACATGCTAACTGCCAGTTGAGCTAGCATCATTTGTTGAAAATGCTGTCTTTTTTCACTCGACGGTTTTAGCTCCTTTGTCAAATACCAAGTGACCATATTTGTGAGGATTCATTTCTGGATCTTCAGTTCTATTCCATTGATCAACCTACTTGTCACTGTACCAATACCATGCAGTTTCTATCACAATTGCTATGTAGTTCAGCTTGAGGTCAGGGATGGTGATTCCACCAGAAGTTCTTTTATTATTGAGAATAGTTTTTACTATCCTAGGTTTTTTGTTATTCCAGATGAATTTGCAATTTGCTCTTTCCAACTCTTTGAAGAATTGGGTTGGAATTTTGATGGAGATTGCATTGAATCTGTAGATTGCTTTCAGCAAGATGGCCATTTTTACTATATTAATCCTGTCAATCTATGAGCATGGGAGATCTTTCCATCTTCTCACCATGTGTGTTCTGAGAACCCAGCCCCTTACAAGGGCAGCAATTGCTTTTAACCAATGAGCTATCTCTCCAGCTCTAAATTGTAAAAGTTTTATCGAGAAAAAAATGAATGTGATCGATGTATGTGAAATAATCAGACAAAGATTGTATTTAAAAAGAGAAGAACTCAGGCCAAGACATTTTTCATATTTGGTAGAAAATTTTGATATTATAGGAGAAAAACACAGAGGTGATCCAAGCAGTTGAAGTTAATTTAAATACAGGAATCAATCTGTGGACAAGATGTATTTAAAAATAATAGAGGAGTGAGTGAGCATGAGGATTAAATATCTAAAAATGATATAGCAAATGAAGCACTCGATAATATCTTTGATATAGTTTAATGAAGTTCATTGGATTGCAAAGTGGTGGAAAAATGATATGTTGACAGGAAGAAATATAAAAATTATTTTTAGCTATACTGCTGTACATGTAGGTAAAGAACTTAATTATTGCCAAGTGTTCATATAGTCAACCGAGGTCTTTCATTAATTTTTAATGTATATAGTTTTGGAAAAAATCCACCACACTTACATATTGAGCAGATTAGTTAGGAATGGTATGGTAGCTGGGCAGTGGTGGCTCATGCCTTTAATCCCAGCTCTTGGGTGGCAGAGGCAGGCAGATTTCTGAGTTCAAGGCCAGCCTAGTCTACAGAGTGAGATCCACGACAGCCAGGGCTACATAGAGAAGCCCTGTCTCAAAAAACCTGAAAAAAAGGAATGATATGGTATAATATAAATGTTTCCCCAACTATTAAAAAAAACTGAAAAGAAAGGGATAATTCTAAATTCATTCTTTGAGTTTTGGATTATTTTGTTACCAAAACAAGATAAGAAGACATATACAGTAGGTCAGTATTACTTATGAATACAGGACACAGAAAATGGAGGGTGGGTTATCAAGAGAAATGCTACACCTTTCTACCATATAGAGGAGAGAGTCTAGTCAAATGGACACTATCACTTTCTGTTCTATGATTCATATATTCCACAAGACCTCATCTTTCTAAAAGTGTGGGATTAATATCATGCTGAATAGAGTCTTTCATTTGTTCATAAAGTGCTTTGACAGATTGGCCTGGGTTCTGAGCTAACAACTATGTTTTTGCAAATCCAATAACTGGAGTCTACTTCTCATCCAAACAGGGGAAAGACTTAATGTGAGAAAGACACAAGCTCACAGCAGAAAGAATTTATCAAGCAGGTACATAAAAGTAAAGTGTCTGTGGTGTACATAGTGTGGACTTTTTCTCAAATTCTTTTACAAATTATTTAATAAATACCACACTTTATACAAATGTCTTACGTGTTGTGTTTTACTTGAGGTAATACAAAGCTGAACCCAGAAGTCTTTGATGATTGATAAAGAAATCATAGTAGGGCCATATTTAATGCAAATCTAATGGAGAAAATGTGGAACTAGACATGCATCCTAGAAACTTGGTGGAATGTCTCCTTGAAATTCCCTGGATAGAAGGGCGACAGCTTATCAAGTGGGGCTCTGCTGCCTGTGCCCTGGACCACTTGGCACCTGACCTTTCCTGCCCTTGGGTGTTTGAGGTGAGGTGGCCCAGAGTCAAGGACACAGACTCTGGGAACAGGTGAGAAACTCAGCAAGCTCAACTGGACACTGCTGTAAGCTCCTTTAATATCCTCCACCCTCACCACATTGGTCCCAAGAAAGCATCTCTTTTAAACAGCAGTTCCCAATTGGCTGGCATTGTGTACATCAGAAATCCTTGGTCTCTCAGGAAGTGTTCAACTAGGTCTTCCTGCAGGAGATGCTTTTGCAGCTGTGCAGCCCCCAGCATTTACATAGAGGTGGCCCTGCTGTTCCTGCTACAGAGATCCATGAAAACACCCAGAGGTATACAGCAGCAAGAGGTCCTGGGTAATGAATGATGCAAACAGTCAAAGAAGGTAGAGAAAATAGGCTGCAATACCAAATTCAGATCAAAATTGTCAATCTAAAAATGGGGTACATGCTCAATGTTTTTCTAATAGTATTGAAAGTACATTCCTCTATGCAATTAGCTTCAACCATTTTAAATGTTTGACTTCTGCCTATTGAATGAGAAAGACATTGTGTTGGTTGGTAGACTAAACACCGGTGAATGCCAATCATCTTCCGTGGCCCACAAACTGCAGCTAATCCAGGTGCACGATGAATATGACTTCTGCTCAGGGTTGGAGAACAGTCTCCTTCACCTCACATTGATGATAGACGAGCAATTATGCATGCCCAAATCTGTAGCATTCATATAAAAGATATCAAGATTGGTCTCATTACATTTCCATTATTCTTTAATAATTATTGAAACAAAGGACTACCTACCATTGATGGCTCAATGGACCTGGTGTCCCCTTCCTCTGCATTTGTGATGAGTTGAATACATCCTATATTCTCAACAAATCAATTGCCTTTTCCCTAATCTACACTATTGTTCACTTAAAAACAGATGAAACATTTTATTCTTCTGCATAGAGTGTGGTGACACACGGAATGAGTACAAGGTTTTTATGCAAATTGCCCATTGGGACCAGTGAAACAGAAACATATCGCTTAATGCCAGTATTAAATTGACCAAAAGATTATTATTTTTTCTCACTCTAAGATTATTGGTATACCTGATTTTTTGCCTGCCTCACACTTTGGGGAAAGGCACTACTTCCAGCCAGAAGGCTCTCATGAAGAATCACTTTGGCTTATTTCATAAGCATCAGGGGAAGTGATGTCAGCGCTCCATCCTCTCTGTGGCCTGCAACAGAGCTTCACAGCTGGAGTAACAGCATTTTGACACTTGCAACTCACTGAATCCAGATACATCCAAAACTCCTGAGAGATAGTGGAGAGTGACAATGCAGGAAGGTTTCTCCCACATTTGATTTTAGACTTTTCTAGCTTACACTCAGATAATCTGGGTTTTGGAATCATTTTATTAACACCTTCAGGAAGAATTTAGTCAGACCATGCCAGTGTACTCTGAAATCATTTAGTCAACTTGTTAGAGCAGACATATCATAGTTGGTTAAACACTGTGGGCTTTGCATAAAATGAAAACACAATAAAAACAAAACATATAGTTCTGGATTACACTGACTACCATCATGAGGACAGCTGCCTCAAATAAGAGGGAAACAAATATGGAGATCCCCTATGGTGTCCACCCTGAACTCAATTCGCACATAGAGCCAGACCACTGGGAAGAACACACTGAAAATGATAAAAGATCATCTTGAATGATTACTTATCCCTCTGATTACTTAAAATATCTCTTTGTTTGCATTGTTATGCCAGGACATAGGGTGTAAATGTATCCAGGGTTACATGGTAGCTCTATATTTAAGAAAATGCCATTGCCTGTGGTTCAGGGTAAGGCAGCATTAGCTCAGCACATCTATCCAAGCACAAATCCAAAGACATTCAAATGCAGAGCACTACTTCTCAGTAGTAATATGTCACTTCTCATTAGGTATATAATAAAGTATACTGCAAGACCATTTAAGTCAGCAACCGTTTTGACATAACTTGATATCAGGATGAACAGCTGTTGCCAAGAAGTGACTCTTAAGGAAAATACAGATGCAATTAATCATCATTGGGCAAGGAATAAAGAGTTTTTAATGTTAAATAGCAGCAGACATAAATTCTTTCTGTATTTGTGAATAATTTGTTTCTAATTAATTGTTTCTTCCACAAATCAGCAAATATCTGAGTATAATCATGCATGTTTTAATGGCATGCTTTCAAATTTCTTATAACACTCTATGATTTAAGTCAGTCATAAAACAACAGTGAAAATGTTGGCAGACATTATACACAACATAGCAGACACAAATAATATAAAAGAAAAATAATAACACCTGAATAAAAATAAAAATCATGTCAGAAATATAGTCTTGGTTAAAGAAGGAAGGAAGGGAAGGAAGGAAAGAAGGAAAGAAGGAAAGAAAGAAAGAAAGAAAGAAAGAAAGAAAGAAAGAAAGAAAGAA
>JADRCD010202756.1:0-23473 GCA_019843815.1 Montemys delectorum | reverse complement strand
GAAAGAAAGAAAGAAAGAAAGAAAGAAAGAAAGAAAGAAAGAAAGAAAGAAAGAAAGAGGGGAGGGAGGAAGGAAGGAAGGAAAAAGAATGGGCTCAATATGCTTGCATAGATGTAGCAAAATACATCTCTGCCTCATAAAGTACAAAGGTAGGAGTCTCAGAAAACAAAATAATATGGAGGACTAAATTAAAACAGTGAACAAGAAGCCATTACAAATTACCTTCATTAAATCATCCGCATGTGTCAATGATCAATAGTACTTGCAACTACTTTCTGCATGTCTGCATTACAGAAGTAGCAAGTCATAATTATAACATTACTGATCAATAAATTCTTTCAAACTTTTTTGCCTTTCAAATTGACACATACTTTCTTGTGGACATATGAGCTTTCATTCCTACTCAAGAGACAATCGCACCCTCTAAAACAGCCTACTATTTATTCGGTAATTTTTCAAAGTACATAGTATGTGAGAATCTATGCTTAGCACTCCTATAAGATACATGAATAGCTACTTCAATGTATCATTTTATGTGTAAAGCTCTGTTTCACATTTTTAATTTTTAAAGAGAACCTAAAACACATTAATCTGATCTGCACAAATAGCAGTTGTTGAGATGAATATGCAATGTGTGAATTTATTCATTGTGAATAAGATGTGAGGAGTCCAGACCAATATCAACCTGACATTAAGAATGAACACAAGCTTCACAGATCAAAAGAGAAACAAGACAGCCTTATCAACAAGAAGTACTGGTCTTCTTAAATAGCAACACCATACTGAGGAGATGGAACTAATTGCCTTCATAAACATAAGGACAGCATGTAACTTGTTAAGTTTGGATGTGGAATGGCCGCCAAAGGCTTGTGTGTTAAAAGATTGCTTGTCAGTGTGTGTGTGTGTGGGGGGGTGGAGATCTTTAAAATCTAGGATCTATTAGAAGAAAATTAAGACATTAGGTATATGCCCTTGAAAGTGTTATTGGAATTGCCAGGTTGTTGTCTTCTTCTTCCTCTTCTTCTTCTTCTTCTTCTTCTTCTTCTTCTTCTTCTTCTTCTTCTGTTGCTGCTGCTTCTTCTGCTTCTTTCTTCCTCTTTTTTCCATCAGCATCTTTATCATTATTATTATCATCATCATCATCATCATCGTCCTTCTTATTCTTTCCCCTTCTCTTCTCTCTTCTCCTTCCCCACCAACTGCTTACCAGCTGCCATAATCATTAAGTGAGCAGACTTCCTTTTTTGTGAGTAAACTTCCTCTCTTTTATACTCTGCCCCTATGGTGTATTTTGCAAGAACAGGGCCAAAGTAATTGGCAAAGTGACTCTGAATCAAAACTTCTGAATCTGTGATCCATAATAACCTTTCTTACTTTCAGTTGATTTTCTCAGGCATTTTGTTTCATCAATAGAAAGTTGACTAGCCTAATACTAGATGGGAAACAGTATAGCAATTAGGGCTGTTTCATTTAGTCGTTTACATTTATAATGCCTTTATTGGTACACACAAAGTTCTAATATTGAAAGTTGATGCAAATGTAAATCAACTGGGAACTACTGTTGTCATTGAGTAAGATATCTATATTTCTTCCATAAGTGTTTATAACTCTTAAAAATAATCTCAATTTGGTGACCTGGTTGTGTGATAAACTCATTCAATAGAAGCAACAAAAGTTTTGGAAGTAGCCAACTACTTTCCAATAGGGTTTAAGGCAGGTTCCATGACATGGATCCCATGGTAGACAATGCTCTGTTGGCAAAGAACCTGAGACTAGAGAGACTATGGACCTAGAAAAAAGCCAAATATTATTGTTATGCTAAAGAGACAAAGCAATAAAATGACTCCTAATGATATTTCTGGTATATCACCTGCTATTTCATGCTGGATCAGTATATTATTAAGCCATCATCAAAGAGGCTTCCATCTGCAGGAGATGGGAACTAATACAGAGACCCACAATGGGACAATGTAAAGAGGTGAGAGACTTTGGAATATACAGTCCTAATGGGGAAGTCATCATCAAATCCCTTCATGTAGAGTTGTGGGAGAGCTGCAATAGCAGAGGCAGAAAAAAACTGTACAATCCTGGAGAGGATAGAAGACACTAATTCATCAATGCCTTCTAGACACAAAAGTATCTGAGACATGTTGCAGGATTTTCCCTGTCTAATCACATTAGGGCAGTGGGAGGCCTGTGATTAGACAGGGAAAACAGAGGTGGAGCTAAGAGTTTCATAGACAGAGAGTCTCATGGGAGGGATGGGGAGGAAGGAAGATGGTTGTGGGTACTGGTGTTTACCTGCTAAAAGTAGTTAAGATTTCACAAGGTTAGAAACCTGGGGATAAAGCTTTTATTATTATCAATTGGCTCTGAAATTATTGTATTGGCATCTTGTAAATTGTGATATTATTGATACATAAATCTGATTGATTAATTAAGCTTTAAGAATCATGATTCTACCAGGGTACTGGGTACTGTGATGTGGTGGCTGAACATGGGGTGCGTGGTAGTGAGAGGAACTCAGGGAGGTAGAGGGGTGGGAGAGGGGGTGCCAGGGATATAGCCTGGTGGGAGCACTGTGTTCCAGTGTGGTCAGAGAGTTGCCATGCTGGCAGGAGCACAGGAGTGTAGTCCAGCACTGTGGAGAGTTGGCAGGTTCATTTTTTTCATATTTCCCACAACAGAAACACATAAGAACTCACAGAGATTATGGCTTGCATATGTGCAAGTGAGGTGTGGTCCTAGCCATGAGAAGAAACATAACCCCTACCAATAACCAAGCTATATCCAATTATCAACTACTAACAAGTAAAAATTTAGTCAACTCCAATGGAGTCACATTAGGTATACAAAACACACTTAAGAGCAGGTCCCATGTCCAGAAATAGACAGATGATACAAAACTAATTCAAAGATATTTCTTGGGGATTGCTTTTGTCCCATACTGCTTGTTTGGATTTTTTTTAATCTTACATTTTTTTATATTATGGTTTCTACTTTTGTGGTTGTGTGTGTGTGTGTGTGTGTGTGTGTGTTCTACATGCTTTTTTCTCTTTTTCTGTTCTGTTTTATTATGGTTTGCTTGTTTTATTATATGATTGTTTTCTTAAGAGAGAAACTAAGAAGATGTGGAATTGCAAGTGTGGTGAGGAGGAGAAGATCTCAAAGAAGATGAAGGAAAGGGAAGATGAAGAAAGGGGAACTGCAATCAGAATATATAATACAGGATTCTTTTTTTTTCAAAAAACTGAAAACAAAATAATCTCAATTAATACAACTACAAATCTTGAGCTATTAGACTCTCCTCAGTCAGAGTAATTTGACTTACTAGTTTTTATCCTCTAATCAAACGCTTTTTTTTGCCATATACATTTAGTTTTCTTCTTAACATACATGTCCAATTTGCTGTACCATCTACACCCAGAGGACAAAAACTTTATCTGTGGAACTGAACACATACGTCCTATGGCAAATGTTTGAATGCTCTAAATAATGAAATCAAAATTTGATTCACAATGAGAAATAAAATAAAATCAGGAATATTATGGATATTTGTCTTAGAAAAAACAAGTGATAATTTTTTTAATACAATGTTTTGTGTTGCATGTTAAAGATCAAGGCTTTACCTTTCAATCATTCCTGGGAAAATACCTCTCATCATGATACAGAGAAAATCACTTACATTCTCTGTTCCTTTTCTGGGACAATCACTCTAACTTACTTTGTAAAACAAGCTATGAGCAAATTATATCAGAGTGATACATAGTAAAAGAGAAGATGATAACTTATAAAAGTGATTAAAATGAAGTCAACGAACTCTAGATCTAACAGCAACTTATTTGGAAAACAAAGCATTTAAAATAACTTCCCTTCTCCAGACTCCTGACATCCAATAGCATCCCACCTCACTCATAGTTGAAACTTGTTCTTACAACCATTGAATACATTCCCGAGATACTAATCTGGTAGCCCATGCTTTTTGAATATTTAGTTTGTTGAAAATGTAAGTCCTAATTTGGTTTCTGTTGTGAAAATTTCTTGTGTAATGTATGGAGGTAGCACTTATCAATAAAATGCTAATTGGCCAATAAGCTTAGGCAAGAAATAGAAGGTGGGACATCTGGTAAGGAGATTAAATTCTGGAGATTGGTCAGAAAACATGCAGAAGGCCAGAAGCATGTTAGATTAGCAGAGGTAACCAGCCACATGGCAGAACATAGATTAGAAATAAATGGGATAATAAGTTATGTTCTAATTAGGAAAGAGTCAACGCTTATGGCCTAGGTACTTATAAATAGATTTGAGTCTCAGAGTCATTTTTCTGGGATCCTGGGGCACAGAAAAAATTTTTCATTTTACAAATATTCATTTTCCAATTACATATTTCAATTTATAATTGATTTTACAAAATCAAAATGGGAAAGAAACTGACTCTTTTAGCTTACTGGTAATTCATAATCAAGGAAAATTGAAGCAGAAACTCAAGGTAGGATCTTAAAGCAAAAATCATAAAGGCATGTGTTTACTATCTGTCTCAGGTTCAACAGCCTTTCTTATGTAGACTAGTCCCACCTAGCTGGGGATGGTACAACACACAGTAGACTGGGTCTCCCTGGTTAGTTGACTGTCAGGAAAATGCCTCTTAGACACAAGGCAATTTGACTGCATTAGTCCTTCTGCTGAGGTTCTCTCTTCCCAGGGACTCTAGGTTTGTGCCAAGCTGACAATAAAAAGGTACCAGCACACTTGTCAATTATATCATTGCTGTGTCCACTAATCATATCTCTTTACTCTATTTCAATCTATAGAAGTGCCCCCTTGTCTTGGCCTTTTGGATAAATTTGTTCAGGGCCTCATGAGGTGATTGAGGAAAGTATTACTTCATCTTTATAATTAATTTTACTTTGATGACTCTGGGTCAGAATGCTACAACAGGTGACATGTCTTTCTTGCTTCATAACACAAAGAGGCAAATGCTGCCTGCTTATAATAAAGAAATTAATATCAATGCCATGTATGTCATACTCCATCATGTATATAGCAATTTTAATAACTCATAAAAATTTAATATATTGACATATGAATGTCTTATGCCTGAGCATACATTTAACCTAACACCTTAATGTCTATTAATGAACTTTACTGAGTTTAGAGTAATTTTAGGTGAAAAATCATCATTTCAAATTTTATCAGTTTTGTTTTGTTTTTTTTAAGTAGACTGTAGAAAAAGAAACCTGCTTTTGACCTCTTTTGACCCCTGTATTTGAAGGAAATTTGTTCTGTGGAGTTGTAATTTTTAGATTCTCCTTTATTCAGTATGTTACAGAGCACTGTCATCATAATCCATTTTGAAATTCAAAGTGTTTGATATTTGGCCAACGAAAACTTCTTCAGGAAAAACTCTTGGTTTCTCCTAATGAGCAAATAATAATTCCTCATCTTCTGATAATCTGATCACTGTGCATGTGGCCTGCCCTAGACATGTGGTAATTTTGTGCATTCTTTGTGGTTCTTTGAATAACTAATGATATTTAGACTTCTTACCTGCTCTAGTTTGCTTCTGTTTCTGAGATAAACACCTTGACCAAAAACAACCCGGAGATGAAGGAATTTGTTGCTTTTTTCCACTTCAGAGTCACTATCCATCACTAAGGAAAGTCAGAGCAGAATATCCAGGCAAGACCCTGGAGGCAGGAATCATAAAGACATGCTGCTTGCTGGCTTCCTCTCTAACTTACGCACCTGTACTTAGATAGCTTTCATTTACAATCCAGGACCACTTGCCTAAAGACAGTATTTCTGACAGTGTGTCGTGATGTTTTTAGATGTTTCTCTATCTATTCAAGTTGACAAGATTAACCATTAAATTTTTTTAAAAACCTACACAAGTGAACCTCAGCAAGTTGTAGCTCCATATTATCTATCATATGTTACTCAGAAGGAAAGAAGGAACTCAGGCCTGGGGTAAAGTTGTACACCTTTAAGTCCAACACTTAGGAGACAGAGGCAGGCTGAGAGTTCAATTAATAATAAAGACAAGACTCCACAGATGTGCTCACAAACCAGTCAGAACCAGACAGGTCCTCAGCTGAGGCTTTTCTCTCAGGTGACTGTAGGCGCTGTCTTGCTGTTAATTAAAGCTAATTGAGACACCACTCAACAAGGTCACAAGATTTTTCTATTATAATCTCTCTGTCATGGGAATATCTAAAAAATGAATCTACCTCGCAAACTCTCCTGCCGGATCACGTCTTGAGCTGGTACCGTCCGGCAACACCAGGTCCTGATGAGCTCTTGCTATTTTCTCCCAGCTAGCAGCAACATTTCATCCACATGCAAATCTTTACACACCCCCGCAGCCATTCATCTAACTCCTAGAACCCAGCAAAACAAGACTCTTAAGGCTTAATTATGTAATCGGGATTATATAATCATAATATCACAATTACAAGATGCCAGTACAATAGTTTCAATGCCAAATGATAAGGACCAATTTTGACCCAAATAATTTAACTTTGTAAAAACCTTAGCCTGGTTATAATCATGTGGGGTCTGACTCATCATCTTCCTCTGACTCCATGATCCAGCTCTTCTCCCTCTCTGACCTTTCTCTTCCTCAACTTCTAGCTCCACCTCTCTAGTCCTGTCCAATCACAGGCCTGTCACTGCCCTAATGTGATTGGACATAGAAAATGCTGCAACATCTCTCCTAAAAGTTTCTGAGCTGTATCCATTTCATTTAGATCATGAAATCTATTTTGCATTAAAGTTTGTAAAATACGGGAGGTTGAAAGCAAAGCTTACTCTTTGGACTATTGATATCTATTAGTCTCAACACCAATTCTTTGACCTAACCCTCGAGAGACTTAAAGCCCCAGGGAGTGAGAAGGTCTGGTGGGGTGTGGTGTGGTGTGGGGGATATCCTCTTGGAGAAAGGGAGGAGGAATGGGATGAGGAACTTTCGGAGGGTGGACCAGGAAGGTGATAATGACTGACTGTAAAAAAGATTTAATAATAATAATAATAATAATAATAATAATAATAATGATAATAACCTCTATATTTTATCTGTTTTTGCTAATTTTTCAAAAAACTGACTTCTTTTTAACAATATACATTTAATAAAGTTTGATTAAAATTACAATTTCAAAGCTGTCATGTGTTGAAATTTTATAACCTTTCCTTTATTTAAGATGTTCACTTTGTAGGTTGAAGATGGAGGATGGCTTCTTTGTTTTGCAGGATTAAAAGTGACCTTGCATGGGCCATGCAAGGTCACATGCAAGGTAGACAAATGTATACCACTATTCTATACTCATAGCCTAAGCCTGGACTTTCATATCCTTTAAACATTTTATATGTACTCAAACAATTGAAATGCTTCAAAAAGGAAATTAATTTTATCTTGTGAATGAATGTTTAAAATTTTAAAAAGCGAGGGCTAAAGAAAGAGCTTGTGGGTTAAGCACTTGGCACTCTCGCAGAGGATGTGGGCTCATTTCTCAGCACCCGTGTGATAGTTCACAACTATTTGTAACTCCAGTCCCAGGGAAACTGTCCCAATCCTTTGACCTCCAATGACACCAGGCAAGCATGTACCCACTGTAATACATACATGAAAGCAAAACATACATGTGAATAAATAAATATTTATAAAATGTCAACAAGTGATTACTAAAATATGTAGAAGGCAACCATTATCAAAATAACTAGTCAAATTTCCTAGGCACATGAATGCAAAATGTCACATGAGATGCACTTAACATGCTCCCAGAGAGTATGGTAATAGCATATATTCAAAGCTATTAGAATAGAAAAAAATGAAAGCAGGGATACGACCATGTATGGTAAGGATGGAGTAAAACTAAACTCTTCATCCATTGATGTTGGGGAAGTAGAAAATGGGACAGCCAATCTGGAGAAGAGTTTGGAAAACTTTTTTATAAATATAAACATGACTTACCACAAGGCCCAGAATTTCTACCCTCGGGTATTAAACCGAACAACAACAACAATAAAAAACTCACACGGAAGTGCTCACAGACTTCTGTTAGTCAGACTTCTTCAGCATGGCTACTAAGAACTGATCAAAGCAGCAGAGGACCAATTTATTGTGGTTCCCATTATCTGCAGTGTCAGTACATCATGACAGAGAAGGCATGGGATAAAGATCAGTCTATCTCAAGGCACCCAAGAGGCACAAAGAGGTGTTGAAGTGAGATTTTGCTCCACCGCTTTGAGCTTCTGGTGGATAGCATGCATGTCTGCCCAGGAGCTATCTTAGGATCCACAAATAAAAGACACACACACACACACACACACACACACACACACACACACACACTAGATTATTTTTAAAATGCCTTGGCTACCTCCAAGGCTGGGCACTCCTAATTCATCCTCTGCTTCCCTAGGCCCAATAAGGGAAGTGGCCAGTGGCCACTTAACTGAAATCTCACACGGATGGTTTGCTTTATCTCCTGCCTTTCCTATGTCCCATCCTTCTACCCTGAGTCATGGCAATTCTACTCCATTCCTCTCTGCTTACTATCTGTGCAACTCTAAGTATCCTATCCAGTGACGTGCCAATGGCTGTTGGCATCTTTATTGGTCAATCAAAAACTAATTGAGGATTTTCAGCGTCTGGACACTCATTCCTGATTGATTCAAAGCATTAGAACCAATCTCCAGCAAAGTGGTTATAGGTTAAAAATTCAAATATTTACAGAAAGGACCAGAACTCACTCCAGTGATTTGTGTCCTCCAACTGTTATTTTTTACCTACCTGTCTACCTCCCACTTTCCAACATCCCCCAATATACCATAATGTAATTATTTGATCAAGTGATTTATCCAATCATTAGGTCACAACACTCATGATTGACTTATCCTTGGAAAAGTCCTCTTAGAAGCATCTAGAGATTTGCTTTACTGATCTTCTAGATGTTGCTCAGTCTATTCAGGTTAACAATCAAGATTAACCATTAAACTTTTCAACCTCCTAAGCTAGAAGCAGCACAAGTGAACCTCAGCAAGTTGTAGCTCCATACTATCTGTGGTAGATTATTCACCAGTAAGGAAGGGATATAGGTCTGGGGTGATGGTATATAACTTTAAGTCCAGCACTAAGGGAGCAGAGGCAGACTGGGAGTTCAAGTCCAGCCAGGATTACATAGGGAGCTCCAGGACAGCCAGGGATACATAAAGAGAGTTGCTGTCTCAAAGGGAAAACAAACAAAAAAATGGAGGAAAAGGAGGAAAGGAGGTAAAAGGGGAGAAAAAAGAAAGGAAGGAACTATTGATGAGTTCAACAATGTGATTAAATATTAAAGAATTATCGTAAGTGAACAAAGTAATTGTAAAATAATATATTCTGTAAAGTTTTATTAATGTAACATTGAAATCACAGACTTATAGAGATGGAAAACATATTAGTGTACACAGATTCAAGTTTGTAAAGAGAGATAAAGTGGCTGCAATGGCAGCATGAGGAATTTCTTTTCTAAACTGTTGACACCTTGGCTCTGGTGTCACATTTCCAGCTGTAATAATGTGCATAAGACAAAATGAACAAAATGAAAATGAGTGAATTAAAAACTGGCAATGCCCTCACTGATAAGTGGATATTAGCTCAGAAGCTCGGAATACCCAAGATGCAATCCACAAACCACCAGAAACTCAAGAAGAAGGAAGACCAAAGTGTGGATACTTCGATCCTTCTTAGAAGGAGGAACAAAATCCTCATGGAAGAAGTTGCAGAGACAAAGAATAGAGCAGAGACTGAAGGAAGGACAATCCAGAGACTGCTCCACCAGGGAATCCTTCCCATATCTAAACCCAGGCACTACTGTGGATGCCAGTAAGTGCTGAGTGACAGGAATCTGATAATGCCATGGCCAGGAAGCAAGAGAAGGTGGGTTGGTGAGGAGGGGGTCTGGGGGAGGGAGTAGGGTTTTTTTTTTGGAGGGGAAACTGGGAAAAGAGATATCATTTGAAATGTAAATAAAGAAAATATCTAATAAAAAACCTGGCAAAAGTCGAATATCAGTGGATACTATGACTGTCAATATGCTGGCATACAGCACACCACATTTGCAGGGCATTTTTCTTGGAAGAAAAAGCAAGTGAAATTCACAAATGACCTTGCTCTACTACTGCCTCTAACTGCACATGGATCCAAAACTATATATTTTCAGCATAATGTATTAAAATGAGTAGCTGAATAGTCCGGTGCATAAAAGAACGTAAAATTTTAAGGGTATCAGACAATTTCTTCTAGCATGAAGATAAAACATGCATTAGCTATGTTACATAATGGATAAAAGCATAATATGCATTTAACAGATTTTATCTACTGCTATTAGTATTATTATAATTTCTGCACTTTTTTAATTGTTAAAATAAATTATGAGATTTTTTGCTACAGTTCTTCTTTGACACACTTAACTAACTGCAGTTTTTACATTCTTCATTACTCATCACTTAAGATGTTCATTGTATCTGGTTTGATGTGGAGGTCCCTGATCCACTTGGACTCGAGCTTTGTACAAGGAGAAAGGAATGGGTCGATTTGCGGTTTTTCTACATGTTGACCGCCAGTTGAGCCAGCACCATCTGTTGAAAATGCTGTCTTTTTTCCACTGTTTGATTTTAGCTCCTTTGTCAAAGATCAAGTGACCATAGGTGCATAGGTTCATTTCTGGGTCTTCAGTTCTGTTCCATTGATCTACCTGCCTGTCACTGTACCAATACCATGCAGTTTTTATCACAATTACTCTGTAGCACAGCTTAAGGTCCAGGATTGTGATTCCACCAGAGGTTCCTTTATTGTTGAGAATAGTTTTGGCTATCCTGGGTCTTTTGTTATTCCAGATGAATTTGCAAATTGCTCCTTCTAAGTCTGTGAAGAATTGAGTTGGAATTTTGATGGGGATTGCATTGAATCTGTAGATTGCCTTCGGTACAGATGTAGAGGCTCACAGCCATTCATTGAACTGAGTACACAGTCCCCAATGAACGAGATAGAGAAAGGATCCATGGAGCTGAAGGGTTTGTAGCCCCTTAGGATGAGCAACAAAATGAACTAACTAGTACCCTCAGAGCTCCCAGGGACTCAACCACCAATCAAGGACTATACATGGTGGGACTGAATGTTCTGGCAGCAGGTGTATAGTAGAGGATTGCAAATTTGATCATCAGTAGGAGGTAAGGATGTTGGCCTTATGAAGGTTCTGTGCCCCAGTGTAGGGGAATGCCAGGGCCAATAAGTGGGAGAGGGTGGGGTAGCAGGCATGGGGAGGGGGGAGGCAACAGGGGTTTGTTCTTGTTGTTTTTGTTTGCTTGTTTGTTTGTTTGTTGGAGGGGAACTGGGAAAGGAGAAATTTACATATAAATAAAGAAAATATCTAATAAAAAATATGAAAAAAAAAGATGTTCATTGCAATTTGTCTTCCTGCTACAATTTAGAGTCACCTGGGAAGAGAGTCTCAATGAAGGACTGTCTAGATGAAGTTGGCCATTGGACCTGTATGTGTGGAGTGTCTTGATTACGTTAATGAATAATGTGGGAAGACACAGACCACGGTAGGCATCACCATTCCTTGTTTGGATGCTAGACTATATATGACTAAGCTGAGAAGTAATTAATTCATCCTCTCTCTGTGCTTGACTGTGGATGTGCCTAGCCAAGCCCCTTCCATGATATTTGCACTGTAATGGGCTGTAGTTTGGAGTTGTATGCTGAATAACCTCTTTCTTATTAGAGATGCTTTATCCCCCAGGTTATTTTACCACAACAGAAATGAAACTACAGTAACACTTCATCCCTTTAATGTAATTTAGTTTCTCAACTTTAAGATTAAGTAGAATCTTGTTTATATATAACAATGTATTTATTCTTGATTCCCCCATACCCAACCTAGAAGGTAAATTCTGTGAGAACAAGGATTTATCTGGTTTTGTTCACTCTTGCATGTCTAGCACTGACAGTGTCTGACAGGATACAAGCTCAGAGCTATTTATTCAGTAAGTAAATGTTATATTAAACTGATGAGTGAATGTTGATATTAAAGTTAACAACACAAACTAAATGTTCCCTCTGTTTTAATAACAACTTCTGTTGCATGAGAATACTGGGAGAGATATTTTTTAAAATATCATTCAAAATGTTTTAATTAAAATACACATGAAATTATTTTGAAATGATTTTTTTATGCACTTGGGAGACAAAAAGTAAAAGTAGAAAGTTAAAAGCTCAAGTAAATGTACATCTCCAGGTTTGGATGCCATTTTCCTTCTATTTTATCCATAATATAGTTTTGAGAGGCAGCTCCCTTTTCAACTGCTCTTTTAATTTCACCTCTGCCACTACCAGCTAGTCAAGGAAACTAGTTCTCAAGAGTCCCAGATATAAGAGTACAAGCTCACCTACGTCAGACCACATAAGGTTTTTGCTTTCAAGATCCACACAAAGCCTCATACTAGAACTTTCCTTCTCCCTCTTTACCTTGGAACTTTGTTTATCAAGTTGAACAAGTATAAGCTCCTCAATTCTTCTAGAATGTTCACTTGCCTGTTATTAGTTTCCCTACGAAAGAGAAATGATACTTACATAATGTCCACATTCTCAGGCCCACAATTTGAATTTTAAAGAAGAATTTGTATGTCATCATAAGGTTTAACTATCTGGAGGAAGCTCTCATTTGGTTTTTTGTTTGTTTGTTTACAGAGTACTGTCTTACTTAAAGTCTGTTAGAAAAAGCGAGTAAGACTAGGTGGTCTTCGGGGGACTTAAACATATTTCTGTGAATTTCAAGAGACAAGAGGTCAAATGCTCCTGACTTACATAGAAGACTATGGCCCAATGACAGGCCTTCACAGAAAGCTAGAGAAAAGATGACTTACCTTAGTGATAGCACAGAAGAAAGCACTTGGACCAGCATTCTTACTCTGAACTGATCAGATCAAGAAATTTCTATCAGCCTTCAGGAACCAGATATGGAGCACAAAATGGTGGTGGTGGTGGTGGTGGAGCATAGTATGGATTCAACATAGTAGTGTTTTCAGGACACAATAGGGAAGGTGCATATATTAACCCACCATGATTGTGACAACATGCACAATGACAGATTAATCTAGACAAAATTGCAACATGGAGGAGAGAGATAGTTATGAAGTTCCACCCCTATTTTGGGAGTTGTTGTCAATTAATGACTGCTGAGTGAGGGAGACTATTATCTTCGGGGCGAAGCTTCCAGCATTTGGTCCTTAACCCATTTAGAGACAGACAGTACTTAGTGAATTCAGTGGGTATTTAGATCCAAATGAAGTGGAGAGGGAAAAAACGATAAGGAAAAAGAATTGAAGGAGAGTGAATAGAGGATTAATTTTGCTCAAAGCACATTTTATGAATTTGTAAATTCTCAAGCAATAAAAAGAAAAAAACAAACAATAATTTTGTCTGTCCAACATTACTCCTTGGAAGTTGAAGGAAACTACAATAAGCCGATGGAGTGACAGGTGTGCCCTAGCACAGTGGTTGCTTATGTCTTGGTGTACAAAAGGGATAAGCACAACCTGGAGAAAAAGAAATGATGAATGTTTATTTCTTGTAGCAGGGAAGGAGAACACTACAGATAATTCTCAAAGCACAGTTTGTCCAATTAAAGAAAGCAAGGAACTTCAACACTCTAGGTGGAAAATTAAACATATTCATATGAGAAATCCTCATCATCACATGTAAATAGAAGGCAGGCATGTGTCTGACCATTGCAGTCCGAATCCCTGCTTCTTCATACACTGTACGTATTTTTTAAAATGTAGCCAGGAATTCCCCGAGAGAAAGGACTGTCATATACTTCTAAAAGGTGTGGAACAAAATGACAGCAACTTGTGCTGGATTCTTGCAATTTCTCTGAAGGGCATTATTAGAAACAGGAAAATGGGCCAGAGAGATGGTTCAGTGGTTAAGAGTACTAACCTCTTCCAGAGGTCCTGAGTTCAGTTCCCAGCAACCACATGGTGGCTCACAACCTGATTCCCTCTTCTGGTGTGTCTGAAGACAGCTACAGTGTACTCATATACATAAAATAATACATCTTTAAAAAACAAAAAAGAAACAGGAAAACAAAACAAAACAAACAAAACAGCTTTGAAAGTATGATGTTAACCCCCTTTTCAAAGGATCCACACCAAAATCCCATACGCAGCATAGATGACTTTCTTTAAAATTTCTATCTCCTAGCAAGAAAATACTCCTAGGTATTTATACCTATCATATAGGTATTTAGCAAAAACCAGACCAACCAAATGGCAGAGATGCATCCTTTGAAACAAATGCAAAGAAAGAGTTTAGAATGGAGAGACACACTAAATACACAGCAAGAAAATAAAAGGAACCTTAAAAGTCTTCCAGAGCTAAAGATGTAGATCACAGACACAGGCAATGTTATCTCCTCCTCTCAGTCCCTTTGTACTTATCGACGGCCAATGTAAAAGTCATGGAATAAATTGAGTTGGAGGACCCATCGCCTGTTTTATAGATGTGTGGACAGAGCAATGAGAAAATTTAGGAGCTTCGCGTATTATTCAGTATAATGCATCTGGATTATCTAACTGAGCCATGTGTATGTTTAATTTCTTAAAGCTTTGTGCCCTATCAATATAGATTTGTAATTTGGGGCAGCTGGCATTTCTATCCAGGAGCAGAGGACTCTACTGCCTAACAATGGGAAAGGAGAAAGCCGAGTTGCATTTTGCTCACACTGCAGGCTCAGGCTTACTCTGCAAACAGGTTGCACAATCCTCGTCCTCTTCATCCCTCACTGTATCTTTGAAAGCCAGGCATTGGATTTTACAGGTCTGCAGGGAGGCATGGACAGGTGGGTCCTCTGCTCTGCCTAAAACTCGGCTGTAATGTCTTGAGAAATGTTTTCATTTTGTGCTAACGAAGCCTTGAAGTCCTGGAGCTCACTCTGCGGAAGATGGTACCCTCGCTCAAATTCTTGAACCAATTTGTTTATAAAACAGACATGTTTTTTATGCAATTTTATGTTCCTTTACCAGAAATAAGTGTACCCCAAGAAAAAAGAAACAATTTTTTTTCTGCCTCATGGCATCAATGAAATGTAAAGGCATACTTGTAGCAGGCAAACATAAATAATTGTTTGAACCTAATGTTTTAAAATTCATAAATTGAAATAAAATCTGCAGTGGAAGCAGGAAATATCCAATTTGTTACAGCAGAAAAATAGTTTTTTATCTAATTTACCTTTGACATGTCCTTCTAGTATAGAATGAGTGAAATTGTAGTCATACTTACCATCTCTCCTTCTGTAGCTTCTGCTACCTGACTCTCCTATTCAAAACAGTAATGGAATTTTGGGATGAAATCCCACAGTTCAGACTCGAGAGATATAAAAGTAAGCAAAGATTGTCAGGATTGAGGATAAATGACCCAGCCAACTCACGAATAATGATATTCCCACACAAATGTATCGATAACCCGTTACAGAAATGCTCTCCCAAAATGGGAAGAGCAGGCACCAATGACATCAAAGATATTTCACTAGCCTTGTGGCAGATGTCACAGGCTGAGTGTCTCCTGCTCAGTTTTTAGATTTTCAAGAACAACAAAATTCAAAGAGATTTGGAAACCTAAACTAAACTGGCACACATAGAATTCTCCAAGAATTTTACCATTATCAGAGTTAATGTTTGAACTCTCCTCGCTATTAAAAACAATACATAAAAATGTCTGTGGATTTTACTGTTGCTGCTGCTGATGCTTTGTCACTTTCCAATTTCTTGTTGTTGCCATCATAATTGTTGTTGGGAGTGCCAGTAGAGATGGGAGCAGGCAATGACATGAAAATATGGTCACCATTCTAGTTACTGTTTATGTTTGAAGACAGGAAAACAGCCAATGAGCTTAAAGACTTGGCAGAAAATACTCAAACACTTGCAAGAGGAGCATATTAAGGAGATTAACTGCACCATAGAAAAAGTGAAAGTGAACAAAATTTAAAATGTCTATCACTAGCAAGTCATGATATGAAAGAACCAACAAAATACAAAAATAATAAAGGAAATATTCTGAAACCGCAGAGCATTGTTGGAAGATTGATGCTTGTAAGTCTAACTAATTGGTGTAACTATGGTAACTAACATAGGATACAAATGGCAAAATATGCTCCACGGAAAAAAAAGGAACACGTCTATTTTAAAAATAACAGGCTTTGCGACCTCTGATTAAATTAAGGAAAATTTTATTGTGTTGGTAAGGGGAGAAAGTTCATATACTATGCCTTTTTTTCTATAAAATGCAGTTCAAAGACTCTTTTTTTTTTCCATAAGAGCATCACAAACACAAATTTAAGGTATCTTTGAGGTATGTTGATTTTGTCATTTATAAGATTAAAATAAATTTCCTCATCTTCCAAATTACTTCAAAAAGTGAGATAATTAAGGGTTTCTTCTGTATACCAGAACACAAAACAGGTAAGAAACAGCCAGAGGGCACAGAGTCACTGTATACCACATACTATTTCTGATTCCTAAATCATGGTGGGATAAGATTGTAAGCAGTCTGTCTTGTTCTACTTTTTTCTGCTAATAAATTTCCTCCCATACACCCTGTGTCAGTCCTACAATATTTTGCTACTGGTGTTGTCCATGATTGCCTTGTACAACAGGAACAGAAGTCAACAATTTACTATAACTAAGAATATTCATGTGAGCAATGAAGGTGAATTATATTTATAAGGCTGATTAATATTATAGGTCACATAAAAAAGATGAAGAAAAAAATTATTATCACTTGAGAAAGCAGTTGATAAAATAGCACATCCAGTTATATTTTAAAATCCTCTAAAGAAGTGAAGGTAGCTTAGTGTTTATTTCAAACTAACTTTTAGAAAAAAATAAGATTTCTACTTTAAAATTTGTATTTTTAAAATTAATTAAGAATTAATTAATTAATTCACAAAATGAAAATGTACTTTGAAATTATGAACACTAGGACTGTTAAATTTCACCTTTAAGAATAACCAGGAGAAATCTTCATATATGAATTTCAGAAGGGAATAACTAACCAAATCATACTTCCAAAACAAACTGTATGAGTTAAGAAAATTAGAACTCTGACTGTCTTCTCTTCAGATGAACCGTGAGTGACTACTACACGTGAGGAAGGAACCGAGCTGGTGTGAAAAGAGATGCATCAGAAATCAACATAATGAAATGGTCATGGGATAACTGGGCTCAGCAGAGGAAGGAAATCGAGAAAAGAATGGAGTGCTTTGCCTACACTGTTATTTCATTCCACACAACGTAAGAGCTCTTGAGAAATTTTTTTTCTTTTTTTTTTCAGATATTTTTTATTAGATATTTTCTTTATTTACATGTAAATTTTTCCTTTCCCAGGTTCCCCTCCAAAAAACAAACAAACAAACAAAAACAACAAGAACAAACCCCTTTTGCCTCCCCCCTCCCCATGCCTGCCACCCCACCCTCTCCCACTTATTGGTCCTGGCATTCCCCTACACTGAGGCACAAAACCTTCACAAGGCCGAGGTCCTTTCCTCCTATTGATCTTGAGAAATTTTTAAAAAGTAATTATTAGCCAGGAGATTGTACAGTGCACCTTTCATGATAGCACGTGGGAGGATGGGATAGGTGGATCTCTGATCTGAAGCTAGTCTCAGTGTACTCAAGAATACACCCAGAAATCCTCTCTCAAGAATGAATGAATGAATATTTGTAAATGAACCAGAGAAAATTTGAAAGTTTATCCAATTCGTAGAGAGAGGTTTACCTTCTATAATTAAAACAAGGATGCAAAAAGAAAAGTGGATCTAATCCTAAAATCTACCCCACAAAAACAAAAAAAGTACATATGAAAATGTGAATCAAATAAAGATTAGGCTCAAATGTATAGCTCTGTGTTCTAATCTGTAGTTATTAGATAACTACATTTTTACTTAATTGCAGTAATTTTACTACTCATCTCTGCTAGGGTATCAATATTTTTATAATTTTTACATACAGGATGAAATACTTTGAATATGCCAACCGAGCACAAAATATTTCTACTAGGAAAATTAAAAAAGAGAAACAGTGTCACTAGTGCTCAAAGGAATCTAAGTCAACACCACAGTGAAGAGTTTGAAGCCATTAAATTAGCAGATTAATAAAAATCTTCTAAAATTGGCTTGGCTAAAATAGAAATTTTCTATTATCCATATTCTATAACAGAAATTGATATTATTACAAGAAAAATTTATATTTGTAATAAATTATATAAGTTGCTAAAATTTATGATAATAAGCCCAAATCCTAAACAAAGAAATAACTTTAAAAGTATAGAATTTTATTTAATTTTTTTAAAAAAAGAAATCTGTATATACAATGGAACAGAAGTGAGGTACTTGAGAAAACAAGTATCAACAAAGGGAGAACTCAAGGCTGCTTTGAGCTCTCATTATCATTCAGATCATTCAGACGGTAATGCCTAAAAATACATAAAAATACAAGGAAAAGATTAAGTAATGTATATAATAATAAAAGGAGAAAATGGAAATATACCCTATCATTAGCCTAGTGACTGTTTGTTTGTTTGTAGCTTTGATTTTCCTGTTTAGGATAAAACCCTAGCTCAACTTCTCCACTCCCCAGGAACTGAAGATTTTTAGTTACTATGAAAACAGGATTAATTTGAGTAATTGTTAAACAGAGAAGAGACCAGATTCAGATTCTTCTGGGGGTTTTTTGGTCTTGACTTTGTTTTTGTTTTTTCATTCTGTCTTTTGTTTTGTTTTCTTCTTTTACATTGTTTATTTTGTTTTATTTTGTTTTTTTTATTGGTTATTTTAATTTACTTCAAATGTTATCCCCTTCTCAGTTTCCCCTCCGCAAATCCCCATCCATTCCCCCCTTCCCCTGCCTCTATTCCCCACTTACCCACCCACACCTGCCTCACTGCCACAGCATTCCCCTACACTGGAACATTGAGCCTTCATTGGACCAATTGATATCAGATAAGTCCATCCTCTGCTACATATGCAGCTGAAACCATGGGTCCCTCTTTGTGTATTCTTTGGTTGGTGGTTAAATGCAGCTATAAAACTACAATTTGGAGTGTCATTTGGTTTTTATAGAAGCTGATACAAAACTGCTCCCAGGACACTGGAATCCACTCAACTCAAGTTTGAGGAGGGTTTTCATTTGCTTGAATGTAATTTATTTTAAAAAGAATGAACTCATTGTATTTCTCTCTCATGATCTTTATCCAGCATAGGGATGGCATGAGGAGAGTGAAAAAGGAGGAGGAGTACAGTAGCATTTTTCACTTGCAAGCTTCATCAGTTTTTACAGGAGACAGAAAGGATGCCCCACACTCTGACGAGTTGTAGAACAGAGATTTTCTCATGCCAGGATTCTGCCCTCGAGCCAGATTAGGGACTCCACCAAACAGGTTTTATCTCTGAAGTTAGAGACCACTGTCTTTATAACCCAGCCAGCCTCCCTGCCCTGGCCCAGCAGATAGTAGCTGGGCATATGTTTTCATAGGCATGGAACATTCCAGACCCCCATGTAGCCTGAGGGTCCAGCAACAGCAGCAACAAAGGCCACAGTAATATATGCAGAAGCGGCTTAAGAGAATGGGTGATGGGTGTTGGGTGTAGGGCAGGAGAGTGGGTGATTTTGTAGCTTCCACGCTGGCAGATCTTCACCCAGCAGAGATGACGGCTCCCTTATGGGTACACACATGAAATGAAACCCTAGTAGCTTTCTTTAAAACAGAACTTTAATTAAAAAAAAATAGTAATTAAAAGATCCTGTTGAATATATCCCTGAGCTCATTCTGGTTGTTCATTGCACTTCAATCTAGTCTCCTTCGAAAAGATAATTATCCTCCCTGTCTTCTTTCCTCCTACTTTAACTGAGACTGGAAAGAGGGAGCTGAGAAGAAAGGAAGATTTCTCCTCTCTCTCCTATCTCTCGATATCATCCTCTCAGGATTATTGTAATAACATGGTGCCTAGAGTGCCCACACAATTGATAGGTCCTGATGCTTTGGAGTGGGCCTTTTAAGTTCATTTAGTCAGCTTTTCTCCACTGTGCTGTCCCCATGCTGCTCATAGGAAATGCATGCTTAGAATATCAAAAGTGATGTTCTCTTCCTTCTTCTCTTCTTGGGCTTGAGTGAAAGGAGCGAAATTACTCATGATGCTCTTGGTGGGCCTCTAGTTGCTCCTTCCTTCTGACAGGAAGAAGGGGCATTCTTCCCTCCTAGGAGGTTGGGAAACTACAGTCACAAGTCAGGTTTCCTCATTTTCTTCAGCATTTCACACTCTTCAAATGGTCAAGTAGTTCATGTTATTGGTAGGATTGAGGGCTACTATTTTAAGATCCCATCTTAGAGGGCTATCACACACTTCAATTTTAACAAGCTGTCACAAAGCAATGAATGCCATAGAGAATTTCAACCCATTCAAGATGCTCAGTATTGGGAGGTTAATTCGAGTGATTAAAAACTGAATATATGTGTGGAAGAGAGATAATTCAACGAGTCAAAAGTTCTAGTTTCTCCTTGAACCTGTACTAACCCCAGTAGGTGTCAGCCTGAGTCCTTAAACTCCTTAAAATAATTTACTCGCTTGTGATAGAAATAAGGAATAAAAATTGTTTCTACCCCCTTCAGCACAGCTATGAGCTCTTTTCATAAATGGACAATTCATCTAGAGTAAATATTTTAAGAATATATGTCATTGTATTCTGATCTACTATGAAATGTTTCTATACATCCCTTCATCTCAGTATGCATGAATTGCCTTGGTCATCTAAGTAATGCAGTGATCACCCAGGAGGTAATCAGAAATGAGTACTAATGTCAAAATTTACTATTATAATTTACTCACTGAAAGTTACCGGTATATCTACTCAGTATTTAAGGGAGAAAAAATAAGAGAGAAATATGTTAACAATTGGGGGAAAATGGCAATCTATGAGAGATATTTTTCTTTTTTGACTGAAATTAATAATGTAAAGCATCTGGAAACAAAAGCTTGTCAAAGCGTTTCTTTTAAAGAGAACAAAAGACATTGTTAAGTTAGACAGTGAAAATCTTGTGAGGTGAATTTAGCACTGATAAAAAAAAAAAAGGCCTACGCTGAAGATTATTGTTTTTTATTCTGATTCATATGGAATTGTTTCTTTTAGTTAGACAATGAATTTCCTCTCAAGAGTGATTCGATCATAAAGTTACTTGTATCAATGGCAATTAATATCAAATGATAAGATAGGAAGACAACAGAGGTGTTTTCTCATAGGTGTTTCCTAAGACACTTTCCTCAAGCCAAGACTCTATGAATGATCATCCAAGTTCTAGAAAGCCTAGAACAGGAGACAAGTGACACCTTGCCTTCTGCTTGTGGCCACTCATCCATGTCTCTCCTCTGTTAGTCAGGAATGTCTATAGGAACAGAACTGACAAAGCAATTAGATTTTACAAAGTGGATTACTAGGGCTGAACAGCCCAAGAGTAGACATCTGCACTGTAGGAAAGGCTAAGGACCTCATAGCCAGCTCTGCAGTCCACGAAACTGGATGCCTTAGCTGTCCTAAACTGGGGGAAACCTGAAGGAGTTTTATCTTCAAGGGGTCTGCAGAGCACATTAGAAGGTCTAAAACACTGGGTTCTAATATTGGAGAAGGATGACAGTGGCAGTAGTAGCAATCAAGTGGGTGGACCTATCAGCAAGGAATGAAACTGAGCAGGTGAAAGCACCCCTGCTTTTCCCTCTGACCTCCCTACTTCCTTTCTGGAGATTCTCACCAGAAGATGATGCCAGCTCAATGGAGGGCCTTCCCTGTTCAATTACTCCTACAGCCAATGTTTCTCCATCTTCCTCCGTCATTTAACTCCTAAGAGCTCCTTTCTAGGTATGAACAGTAGAAGTACAACAAGCACCATGTTTACTTCTTTCCTCAAGAATAGCCTCCACTCTAAAGAGAGGCTGCAAGAGCTCCTTGTCTGTTCTGATCTCGCTTTGTCCTTTTCCTCTTCCCTCCCTTTGGACAGCACCCTGTTACACAACTGGATTTCACCTTTTTTTAGCAGCATTCAGCCACACAGCATCATGTCCACACTTCCAGTCTGCAGCCTGACTTTCACACCTGCAATCTGAGTATAGGCAGCAGAGGAATACAGAACATTATATACTTCCTGTAGACTTAAGCAATTCAAATATTTAAAACTGCCCACAGTACACTAGCCAAAATTACATTCCATATTTTTTTTAATGTGGAAGTTTTACATGTCTATGGGTGTGTATGCAGTCCTTTTAGATGCTGATGTATACTCAAACAAAGATTAAATAAGCAATTTGCAATTTAAGTGATTCAATTTAAATAACAATAGTATTACTAATGAATTGTGATGCTGCAAAGGAATATTGAAATGTTACCTATTTCATAGAATAAAATTAGTACAACTTAAATGTTGAAAAATCATCCAAAACTATGTTTGCATGTAAATTATGTCCCACATGTAAGGACTCTGAGTGATTAAGCAAATTAGCCCACAGCAATAAAGGGCCAGGATCTCACTGTTGGTTCACTGTGCTTCTTAGATAAATCTTATTGGAAAGCACTTGTTGAATCAAGCCTGTAGCTTAAGACTCTAACCTCAGCTATTTTCAAAGCTGAGGAAGGATTGCAAGTTCAAGTTTAGCCTTGGAAACTTGAACCCTGGCTCAGGATTTGAGAAAGTAAGAAGGGGCCTGGGGACATAGATTATTGCTAAAGTATTTGGCTAACATGTACAAAGTCTCTCGGATTCATATCAGTAACTATTTAAAAGAAAAAGAGAAAAGTTGCAGTCACCTTCATGTCACTTGCCTCGAGTGATTGATTGAGGGTTGACCCACCTCCTGGAAAATAAATCTCTTGCTTTTGCATTGATCTGCATCTTGGTGTCTCACTCGAGGGTGTCTTGAAAAAAGCTGTTCTTGAAGACTCCTACTATTTCTTTCTTCAGACATTTGGCTCAGACATCATAAAACTTAGTCTTCAGAGATCAGGAAAGAACATTTTCATAAGAAAACTAAAGAGCAACACCCAGGATCATAGGATCAGCATGAGGGGGACACAACATCTGTCCCAACACCAGGGAGTAACTGGGACCAGCAGGACCGAGGCATGCAGGAACTCTGCCAGCCCAGGGGCACAGGTTCCTTCTGGTCTGTCTGACCTGGTGCCCTGAGCAGACCTTGGGAGCAAACTCTGAAGCCAGTCCCATAATACTCAGAGGAATTTCTACTCCCAAGCACTCTACGGGGCCCAGGATCCTAGGATCCCAGAATCACAGGATCACAGAGACAGCTTGACTCTGAGGAGTTCTGACACAACCAGGATCACAGGAAGGACAGGCTCCAGTCAAATTTAGCCAGGGATGGTAAGGTGGTGGGAG
>JADRCD010202751.1:17342-33632 GCA_019843815.1 Montemys delectorum | reverse complement strand
GGGGGAGGGAGGGGGAGGGGGAGAGGGAGAGGGAGAGGGAGAGGGAGAGGCAGCTGAGAGTTCAGATGTAAATGCTATTTAGAAGAGTCTGGAGCAGGTACCCAGGAACAGTACTATAAACAAGAGCCTGCAGAGACCTAAGCCTCCTTTCTTCCAGGCACAGGGTTTTCTGGAGGGAAATTTCTCTAACCAAAGAGCAAATTCTGCATTGTTTTCAGGAAGTCTTAAAATAACCAACTCAAAATAATCCTTTTGCCAAAGAGGCATACTGTGAGGTGGCAATTTCTTAGCTGCTGGATGCTTTTCCCCTAGACCAGTGCACCAGTTCCTAGAGCTTTGAAAGTTCCTTGTCCAAATGGCCTCAAAGCCTGATTTCTCTTCTCCGGAGAAACAAAACCAATAAAGGGTTATATTGGTTCCCTGTACTATCTGCGTTTAATTGCTTATACACACATATGCATATATATGAAATATTTAATTGCTTATATATGTAAACATATATATATTCATGGAGAGAGGTTTCTATTACATAAAAATTCATGTGTAGATAAAGAGATTTACTATAAGGAAATGGTCCATGTGGTTGTGGAGGGGAAAACTAGGATCTGTACCCAGCACACTATGCCACAGGGTGGGGTCCTGGACTGAGTTAAAAGGGGGAAAGGAGAAAGCCAGCTGAGTTGCAAACACCATACGCCTCACTTTCTTGCCCTCCTACCATGGTAGACATATTCACCATCTTCCTTTCTCTCTTCCTCAAGTTGCTTTGGTCAAGTATGTTGTCATGACAACAGGTAAGTAATAAGTTACAAACAACATTGTCTACTTTCATACACTTGCCTGGGGTCCATGGCTCTTTGTGTAGGTGAGGGTACTATGGTGTGACGTTGCAAGTTAGAGTATTTAGGCAAGGCTGATGTTTTGCTGGAGCCTTGATACTTTGCAGGATGCTGGGGTTAGGCAGGTGTGGTCAGCTTTGATTATTATGTGCACCTTGAAAGCTAAGTGGAGTTGAATACGTTAATTTACCTGGACTCCCACCCAAATCCCACCAAAGAGATAGTAAAGGGGATTAAAGAGAGTATACACCTTGGGAACAAAGAGCATACAACAGACAGGACATTTGGGAGCTGGTAGACTTGTGAGAGTTACAGAGTTCTTCAGTGCTGTAATTTAATGCCATGGATGGAGCTATTTTTTTTTCAAGACAGGGTTTCTCTGTGTATTCCTGGCTGTCTTAGAATTAGCTCTGTAGACCAGGGTGGCCTCGAACTCACAGAAACCCATCTTCCTCCGCCTCTGCCTCCCAAGTGCTGGGATTAAAGGCATGTACTAAGACTCTCTCACACTGAGCAATGGGTTTTAGCACATGAAATTTGAGATGGGAAAAGCATATATAGTCAGACCACAGAAATGTGGGTGGACAATTAGTGGTCAAGAGGAAGCTATCAGAAAGCAGAGCTGTACATTTAGGTTGAGATCCTGTCAAGAGAACAGCCAGGCCCAGGCTACCTTGCTTCTCTTTGAAGAGTAGGTGTCTGTTCCCTGCAGCCCTTACAGAAGCTTAGACCTCTGTTTCCCCAGGAGACCTGGTAAGGGACTTCCAGCCCCAAGATGCTGTAAAGCTGGACTGGTGAGGGCCAGGCAGGGCCAGGCAGGGTCGGGCTTCCTATATCCAGATCACAGCCCTTTTTTGTTGGTATCCAAACATGGTATCCAACATGAAATCCTTTGAGGTAGGAGTATGGAAGTCATCTCTGTAGAACAGTCATTAGCCTGAGAGCAAGACTCTCACCTGCTGCTTGTTCCAAGACCCTTGAGGCAAAGGTACTGAGAGATTGCTCTCCCATCCCAGAATATTGATAGACATGGTAGACTTTCAGCATCCCTCCTGATTGTGAGCAACAGCCAAAACCCATGGGACACTTGTATAGTAGGTGATGTGAGGCACACTTCAGGAGTGGGGTACAGTGCAGAGAGCAAAGGCAACTTAGGAGCATCCATCCATAAGGAATTAAAGGGCCTTTGAAACAACAGCAGGGGTCTTGGAGACTCAAAATAAGATAACATTAAAAAAATCTATGGAAGAGTCAGAAGAAATTAGAAAAAAAAGGGGAGGTGGGGAGACAGTAGAAGATAAAAGATAGGAAAATGAGAAGATCACATTAGGAAAGACAGAATGTGACAACCACAGCCTCCAGTGCAGGGGAAGGAAATATGATGCAGCTGTCTCTGGGTTGCAAAGTCTGCAGATGTCTTCAAGCCTGGAGTGTCTGAGACAGACTTCCACAGAGCTCTTTCCATCCATTGTTGAGGAATCTGAGTATATCATCAGGAACAAGGCTTCTTGCTAAGGATAGTCAGTAGGCACACAGTCTACTGTGCTCTGGAATTCATATTCACCAACTCATTTTACGGAGCGTTGGATTACTAACCTGACCTGTAAAGGACAGGGCAAGTGACCACACTGAAGGGGAGGAGGGGCAGACGGCAAAGGCTAGTTTTCAAAGCAGGAAGTCAAACCTGGGACACATGGCCATTCCAAAATAGAACTTTTCAAATTCTTCTTATTATTTTTATGTTCCTCCCTCTTAACTTCGAAGGGATCTTTTTGTTCTTTTTATGTCTTGGATTTGTTTTTAATGAGCATGCTTTTTTTAAAAAACAACAAAAACGTCATTATTCTTCAAATATTTCTTTTTGAGTTTCTCCTCTCCATCTGGTTTGCTTCATAAAAATGGGAGGGAGGGAGAGGGAGAGAGGAGGGAGGGAGAGAGGGAGAGAGAGAGAGAGAGAGAGAGAGAGAGAGAGAGAGAGAGAGACAGAGACACAGACAGAGACACAGACAGAGAGACAGAGAGACAAAGACACAGAGAGAGACACAGAGAGAGACAGAGAGATAAACAGAAAGACAGACAGAGAGACAAAGAGAGAGACAGACCGAGAGACAGAGAGACAGAGGAGAAAATTTATCCAGAGGCTCTCTTAATGTCTTAATTCACTGTTCTAGGACAGGACAGCAGCTGAATGTGCTCTGGAGCCTGGAGAGTGGATGGGGCTCCCTGCTTTCCACCAAGGGGCTCAATGAGTACTCAGTTCCCAGGAAAGAATTGTGGGGAGGCTGTGCTTGAACCATAGCTTGCTTTGTGGGGCTGGCTTAGGCTTCTTCTCTCAGGATAACAAAGGAGTCCAGGGAAAGATTTCATGTCAGGCATGGAGTAGAAGATTTTCCCCAGAGTTGAGCAAGCTCACACAGAATCCTCAGGAGAATCATGGCAGACACTTCTTCAGTGTCTTTCTGAAGGATGTGGCCAGGGTCCTGCCCTCCCCTCTCAGTTTCTAACTCACTGGACCCTCTCCTTACTTGAGGACAAGTGTGTTTTGGAAGCTCAAATTGCCTCAAATCAGCAGCTGCTAGCTACTTCCCCTTCTCTGGTCTCTACTTGTGTACCCACACCCAAGTTCTTCTGCTGAGAGAATTTGAAGGTGAGCATGGGGAAGGAGATATACAGGAAGTGTTCATTCATGCATTTATTCTATACAGTGTGGCCTTCACATCTAGCCTTGTGCACTGACTAGGGTGACACTCTAAGCCAGTCACATCTCTGCTTGGTGTGAGGAGCATGTGTAGGCATTGTCATAAAGTGAGAGAGATGTGGCCTCATGATGGGAAGAGAATCTCCTCCTGGCGAAGGTGGCTTCCCCACAGAAACTCAGGAACGATGGGAGCATGCTCTCTAGAAAAAGCTTTCCTTCCTGTGCTGACTTTCAACAGTCCTGTGATTCTCCTCCACCTCTGGTCTATTCTGATTGTTCCAGAACTGGGGACACCTGATTGTGTAAGGGACAGTCGGAGTGAGATGGTACCAGCCAGTTGGGTTCAGCTCCTTGATTAACAGATCTTGTAAGCCTGGGCAAGCTAAGTATCCACTCTATGTCTCATTTGAGAAATGGAGCCTACTTCACAGGCCTCATGGCTGTGAGAGGATCAGCTTTGGTGTCACCGTGACCACTCCTGGTGGATAGTGATGTAGAAACACAGAGGGACTGGAAGGCTTCTTGGGTCCCTGGGTCCTACTTCAGGTTTTTCTAGAGACCCAACTTTGCTCTCATCCTCGATGCTCATGATTCAAGCTGTGCAGATCCTGCTGCCGTGGTGATGGTGGTGGTGATGGTGGTGGTGATGGTGGTGGTGATGGTGGTGGTGATGGTGGTGGTGATGGTGGGTTCTGTTCTGACTGATCCAAATGTGGGGAGGGCTGTGCAGGAAAGGGGGATGGCTTCCAGGAAGTCTGTGCAGGAACAAAGCTGAGTGTGCTTGGGAGGTGCCGTTTAAGATGGAAAGAGCCAGGTGGGGGAACCTTGGCCCAGGCTGGAGGACCCAGCGAAGCAAGGCACTATGAGTGTGACTATTACACTGCAGGTGCCCAGAAAGAAATAGTTACCACTTCCTTGCCTAGGCCAGAGAGATGGCACAGCAGGTAAAGATAACTTGCTTCGTAACACTGATCACCTGACTTTGATTTCTGGAGCCCACATAAAGGTGGAAGGAGAGAACTTGCTCACAAAACTGTCTTCTGTTCTCCACTTGTGGGCTATGACGTGTGTGTGTGTGTGTGTGTTTGTGTGTGTGTGTGTGTGTGCGTGTGTGTACACATACGCACAACCTATAGTAGTAATAAGAGCAATAATAATGAATATAATCAAATTTGAAAGAGGAAATTGAGGTGACACCACTTTAACGGCAGAGACCTTGGTATTTCTAATGAGCTATTCTCTGCATTTAATCAGTGTTTAAATCCATTGTTAAACCCTTCAACATCACCACCCACCCCTGCAATTGGTGGGTGACCAACTACCAAAAGGGAAGGCTCATTGGAGTCACAGGAATAGAGCTGGGGTGAGGAGGAAGGAGCAGGTGATAAAGAGGTTTCTGGAACCCTGGCCCCACACAGAAAGCTTGGTAATCCCCTCCCCCGCTCTGTGCAGCGCCAACTTTGGCAGCTTGCTGTTTTGAGGGGCTCATGATGAACATGGCCAGAGTGCCACCGTCCAGCCTGGACTGTGCCTGCTTGTTCACTGGCTTTCTCAGGGTTCCTCATACTCACTATGCTGCGTTGTGGTCTGGTCCTCATTTAAGCCTAAAACAGCACAGGATCCAAAAATCCAATATAGATTAAAAAGGCTTTTTAATCTAAGCAATTTCATATAATAATAAAAAGAAGAGTTTGGCTTCCTCCCGAATTCTGGGTACAGCTGCCCTTCCCAGTCACCCTGAGTTCCGATTGCTGTCCCATCCCCCAGTTTGCTGTGTTTTCAAAGGGTCAAGTTCTTCCTCCGGGGGGAACGCAGGGATCTGGCCTTGCCTATGAGAGACACAGATTTTAATAATTTTATTTCTTTTTATTTTATATACATTAGTGTTTTGCCTACATGGGTAAAGGAATCAGATCCCCTGGAAGAAGAGTTACAGACAATTGTGAGCTGCTATGTGGGTGCTGGGAATTGAACCTGGGTCCTCTGGAAGAGCAGTCAGTGCTCTTAACCACTGAGCCATCTCTCCAGCCCAAGGCACATATTTTACAAGCATTTTCAGAAATTACACATACTTGGTGTGTGTGCCCACACTTGTGTGCATGTTTGTGCAGACAAATAGACATATATGCACATGTGGAAGTCAGAGGATAGCGTACTAGAGTAGGTTCTCTCTTTCCACCATGTGGGTCCTGGCAGTTGAACCCAGGTTGTCAGGCTTGGTGGCAATGATATTTAGCCTCTGAGCTATGTCATTAGCCCAGAAGACCCATCTTGGCAGCGGTGATCATCTGAGTCACCTGACCCAGTGACTACACATTTCCACTATTCTGACTATAGTATGGTGGTTATCTCTTGTGGGTGAATAAGGGCTTGTGGGTGGGGTTCCCTGTTAGGGCTCAGGGCCAGGAGTCCTGGGTCTCAGTAAGGCAGGAGTTAGCTCTTGGCAGACAGTAAGGATTGACAGGGAGGCACTCTTATAGCGCAAGTAACCACTCCCCTGATTGGATGAGACACCACCAATGACTATGCCTCACTTGGGTCAAGAGAACATTCATAGGTCACAGGGATTCCTGTGCTTCAGCCTGCAATGGACTGAGAAAGGAGCACACTCAATGGAGATGACCGCAGTCTCCAAGGCGTTCCCAGAGGGCTGCTGGGACAGACAGCACTTTGGGGTTCCTTCTTTGGAGCCCCTCCTACTCTCAGTTCTTTCTCACTTTCCCTTCATAGTTATGCTCCTTCTCCTTGCTCTTTATCCACGTTGCCTTATTCTTTCTTTAGCCTGAGACAGTGAACTTGGAAGCCGCTGGCTTGGGGTCACTCTGGTAAACATTAGCCGTGTGTGACACCCTAGTTCTCCACGTAAAGCTTACCAAGCGCTAAGGAAGACTCTGTCACTGTGGAGACACCACATTATCACGACAGGGGAGGGTTAAGTTCTTCTTACCCCCTTAAGCCTAGTAACATTCTTCTAAGTTACGATGGTCCGGCTGGGTCAACTCTCAGGCCTTTTCCTACATTGTGACCAGTCTTGTTAACCCTTGACACCCCAGGCCACTCTTTCATTATGAGTGCGGCTCAGCAACCATCAGTGAAAACAGCTCTCACCCGAAAGGAAATTAAGAAATAGTTCATTCTTGAGCCAAACATGAAGGACCATGGCCCACGAACACAGATTCAGGTTGTCCCAAATGACATGTTCTGATGTGGAAACAGTTTCGTGGAATTTCTGTATTGATAGGAGAATAGGAAGTTATAAATCAAGTTATTGTTTTAAAATACATTGGTGGTGATATTCTGTAAGCGGGAAAATCTGCAATGGCACTCAAATGTTCTTAGCCTTTGGGTTTGCGGAAAGCTAAGTTAATACATACTAGAAGGCTTTACCTGATAGTCAAATGATTTTAAGTCAGACGCAGAGATGAATTAAGGGAACTGAAGAACAACCAAGATAATTTTGGTTCTAGATCTGCAGCATTCCAACTCTCCACAGCCACAGTTCTCGAATCAATTCGACTTGTAGAATCTTTAATATAGACGTGTGTGTGTGTGTGTGTGTGTGTATGTGTGTGTGTGTGCATGAGGGTGGGTGTTCTGTGAGCACTCTCAACAATAATCCACCACCATTCTACCCCATGCAGACTCTGGCTCTGAGATGTGACTAGCTGCTTTAGGCCTCTGCTCTCAGCCTCAGTTTCCCCAGAGCTGAACTTATGTTCCTCCTCTGGCTTCAACTTCTGCTCTGCTCCTTCCAATAGGGGCAACCTGAACATCATCTCACACTAGAGACAAGGCCACCCTGGGTGAGCTCACAGGGCCATCAGCTCTTTGATGTAATCTAAGGGGCCAGCAGCAACATGGGTTCCATGGGGCTGGAGGGGTATAAAGCATGGGTGGAGAGCACTACAGTAGCTGACAGGACTTCAGGCTGAACTGAGCTCTGAAAGAGAAACATGTGGCTGAAGAGGAAGGTGGGGAGCGTTTACAGTCATGGATGGGGGCTTCTACGTGATTGGATGGATGGTGTCTATCAAAGTAGTGACTGGTGGTGGAGACCAGCTTGCCTTAGAATTTATACAAAGTGATGGATGGTGGAGAGAGAGGCATGTTCTTCAGGGACAAATGCACATATACAAAAGACACGAGAGTAGAAGATAGGGGTGGTTTGAAAGAGGTGGGGATCTAATGGAATGGGAAGGGGACAAGGGACCATAATCAGGGTGAATATGATCAAAGTATGTTATGTGCGTATATGAAAATGTCATAATGAAGCCCATCATTACTTGTAATTAATGTGCTAGGAAAAAAAACATTTAAAGAGATAATGATAAGTGTAGCCAGAGATATTGGGGGGCAGAGAGGTTGGGGTTTCCACAGAGATTGAGGTTTCCATGTTAGGTTTGGGGGTTTACTATAGATGTGTGGGTACATATGCACGATACCTTTCAAGGAGTGCCTCTAAGCTTGTGTGGACACAGCCTGCTGTGCTCAGCAGGATGACCAAGCTCTATACAGAAAATGAGCCTCACTCCAAGGGCACCGGGATGCTTTCCAAGGATTTTAAGTTAAACAGGAGGATGCCAAGGTTAAAATAATAGTGTATTTAAAATGTCAAGCTATAGAGAACCAGGTCAGAGAAGAAAAGAGAAGAGGCAGGATTAGAGGACCCCTGGGAATCTAGGGGAAGCCTGGCCAGGGCTTCTCTGAGTCAGTGCTGGGGCAAGGGAGGGAAGATGGGCTGATGGGGTCAGGTCCGTGTTTGGAGTCTGACAGTGCTGATGGGCCAGCAGCAGGCATGAAGAAAGCCATCAGCACAGGCTCCTTCCTGAGGAACAGCTCTGAAATCAGCTTCCCTCTGCTGCTGCCGATGCTACCGACTTTCTAGGGTTTTCCTCCTCCACAGCTTGAATGATGCTCGAAAAGTAATTTTGCTCACTGCTGATAATGTGCCTTCTCTGGGGGTAATTCCTGTTTCTGTATCTCATCCACGCCAGCACTCAAAGGAATTGTTCTTGACTCTTAACCACCCCCACACACCAACTCAATTCTGGAGAAGAAAACTGGGATGCACGAGATGGGAAAGGGTTTGTGTCACTGGACTACCTGGGACCATGTGTGTGTGCAGCCTATCCCCAGCTTAGGCATGGAGCTAAAGGGGCAAGGTGGTCTTGGCTTTGCAAGGCAGAGCCAGCAATTTGGTGGTTCATCTCCCAAGTGCTCTGTTCTTCTTGTTCTGAGCAGAGTATTTTACACATACACACACACACACACACACACACACACACACACACACTTTGTGTTCTTCACAGTGATGTCAGAACTTAACTGAATAACAATAAATTCACAAGCTATCATTGGCAACAATGTACCAAGCAGTCCCGATTTCTCTTGATAGCTGGCTGTGGGCAAACACAGGCTCTTTGATTTCAATCTTAACTAATATTAACGCTCAGCTGGCACATTCCACATCACATAGTAAATCTGTCTATCAGTGTATATATGCGTGGGTTGCATAATGGCTTCTGTAAGGCAGAAGAGGCTACCGAAGAGTTCGAGGGATGTAAAGAGGTCCTCTAGGGGCAGAGACAGAGTTGATGCAGGTGCAGTAATTGCTGGTGGTTACGTGAGAGGCCAAGTGGCTTCCACAGACCACGGGGTAAGAAAGAGCCAATGCAGGTATGGCCCAGGTGTTTAGATGCAAGGATATTATTGACTTGTGAGCTGCAGTTAATGAGCCATTGGAAGGGCAATAAGACATAGCTCTTGAAAGGGACTTCCTTAGGAGCCTGAAGTCGCTACTCTGGTGGTTTGGGGCCTCCTACAGGTAGTGTGTATGGTGGGCTCTTCTGAGCTTTCATTGTAGATGATGCATCATGAGAGCTCCAAGCTCGTAAGCATGGATGTCAGAAAGACAAGACCACCTCTCCTTGAAGTTTTGGAGTAGTCATCAAAGGGAGAATGCAGTCTCAGTAAGAGGGGGCAAGGTTTGCACTCCTGACCTCGCTAGTGGCTGATGCTGCACCTGAAGCTGAGGGTGAAGAGGCAATGCATAGCCTGGGAGTGTTTCTTAAGCTCCCTTTGATTCTAGGCAATGTTTTTCACTTAGCACTTTAATCATTTGGCAGAAACCCAGAGACAAGTTTTCAGAGAAAGAATCCCATCACTTGGATTAAGAGGCTGAGTTGCCCACAGCTGTGGCAAGCTAGCTTCTTTGGGACAGCCAGAGCCTTGCTCCCGCTCCTGCTCTGTGGAGCCCACACTCTGCTCCAGGATGCCCAAGGATGTCTTAGTTATTTATTCTCCTGACAGTGCCAGGGATCAAATCCAGGACCCTGCATATACTATGCAAGTACTCTTCTACTGAACCTCAACTGAGCCCCTCAGGAGATCAGGATGTTCAGTGCCTCTCCCCTTTGGGAACAGAAGGTTAGGCACACAGCTGCAATTCTGCATGTTGTCCAGGAGGCATCGAAGGTTAAAGGAAATTCCATGAATAATTCTAAGGAGCCACCCTCAGCCTTACCGCAGCATCTGGAAATTCCATCCCATTGAAAGCGTCCACTTGGGAGCCAGGAGGGAAAGAGGAGGAGAGGGCACTTTGTTGATGTCCTGTAGCCTGGGGTGGAGCGGAGGCAGTCAACTCTCTCAGCTTCTGACAAGGGCAAGGATTAATGCTAAGATCCCAGAACTGCTAAAGACCCATAGAGAAGCAAGTATGTGTCAGAGTCAGAAGTAATGTTAGAGTCTTCAGTCACTGGAGGTTGGCCAAATCCTGTGGGGTGCTTTGAGAGAGCCTAAAAAAGACCTCTTTTGCTATTCTGCTAGAGGAGCAGGTATACACCTGTCTGCAGGCATAATCCATTATGCACCAGGTGCAGCTTTCAGCACGTTCCCAGTATTCCCAAGTAACCCTGACAACTCAGCAGGTGCACACAGTTTTTCTCCTTTGGGGGACCATCTTGGTTAGAGTTACAATTGCCCCGATAAAGCACCATGATCAAAAGCAAGTTGGGGAGGAAAGGGTTTATTTGGCTCACACCTACACATCACTGTTCATCATTGAAGGAGGTCAAGACAGAAACTCAAGCAGGGCAGGAGCCTGCAGGCAGGAGCTGATGCAGAGGCCATGGAGGGGTGCTGCTGACTGGCTTGCTCTCATGGCTTGCTCAGCCTGCTTTCTTATAGAGCTCAGGACCACAGGCCCTCTCCAGCCCCACCCACAATGGACTGGACTCTCCCACACTACTGACTAAATCAGAAAATGTTAAGACTTGCCTGCAGCCAGATCTTATATAGGTAAGCTCTCAGTTGAGGCTCTTTCCTCTCAGATGCCTCTAGCTTGTGCCAAGTTGACATAAAACTATCCACCACAGGGATTGAGTGAATTGAGTTATAAACTTCCTGTTGTGTAGCACCAGGGAAAGAGCTGAGCATGCATGCTTGTGGCTTTAGCCTTCCTCTAGAGAGTCTGTGACATTTCAGCTTTATAAAGATCCAGTCTAGGATCCCTTCGAGGCTATAGGCAGGAAAGACCTTCCCCATCTCAACTTTGGAGACAGACATGGCCTTTCCCAGTGTCCAATCTTGTTCTCCTGGGGTGCTCTTCCTCCATCTGAGAAGGGGACTGGGAGGGTCCCTTTCCTGTAGGCAACCATGCTGTACTTCTCCATGCAGGTGGAGCCCTCGGCAGAGTATCTCACTCCAGCTTTGGCCCTGGCCCGCTGCCCTTCTAGGCTGTCAACAATGTCCCAGCACCCTGGCCCTATGCAGTTGGCATACTGGGCCTCTACTGTACTTTCAGCGGGAATATTTTTATGGTCTTTCAGGTCCAGCCTCATTGCTTGGCATGCCAGCAGTTGGAATGTAGCTCTCAGTTGGGCCTTCTGTGGCCACTGAGACTTGCCTTTTTTTTGATCACTCATGTCCTGTGAAACGGGCAAGTCCCTTCGGAGCTGCTATTTGAGGCTCCAGATACTGAGCTGATATTGCTGTGCCACTGATGTTAATGACCGCATCCTGCGACTTCTCATGAATGAACATGTAGGTCCTAGTGTGCTAATCTAAAATCTTTGTTAGAAGATGGCACTGTAAAAGTAAAACCATGATTGTCCTAGGATGTGAAATGAAGATGACCTTCATTTAACTTATCACTTAATGCAAAAAGGGTAACTCAAACCACATGTACATTTTGTGATATAGAAAGGAGTTTAGATGCAGGATGCTGGCAAGCAAGGCTCCCGAAATGAACTTAGAAACAGAGAGGAAGCTGGTTCATCTCCATGGGACAACCAGCACACCATTTCCCTGGGCGAGGTTTACTTGACCATCTGTGGACAGGAATCATTTGCAAGGATAAGTTTTCATAATTGTAAAACCATAGACCAGGAAAGGAGCAAGCTCTTACAGACTGGCTAAGTCTGCAGGAGTATACCAGCCAGGTCTACAGGGGTGCACTGGCCAGGGAATCAGGGGCTTTCTGCTAATTTTCTATTTTTTTCCACATTTTCCACCTGATACATTCTCAAGGACCCAGGCAAAACATCTGTCGGGCTGCATTTTGGCTACTTTCATCCTGAGGTGAGGTTCTGGGCAAGCAGGTAGCTAATCCAGGCTAGGGGAAAAACAGGCTTCTGGTCCAAACTGGATTCTAAGTTCATTCGTGAATTGTCAGAGGAGGAGGTGGTGGAGGCAGGAGGTTGGGAGTCAGCCGTGGGGTCTGTAGAGCTGGTTCAGGTGCAAGCATCTTACCTTTGATCTTGAGAATTTTGTACGTTCGCTCCCCACATGACCATAGTGAGTCAACAGAAGATAGTTCTTTTAAATGACTCATTGGTGTAGGAGAATTGGTGTCTCCACCCCCTGAGATAAAGCGATCCTGATCCCAAGCACTTCATCCAAAGAACTTTTTTGAAACAGGAGGCAGCTATGGGAGAGAGAAGGCCACGTGACAACAGAATGGAGATTGAGGGGCTGCAGCTGCCACCAAGGGACACCTAGATAACTGGCTACAAGGCTGGAAGATGCTCAGGGTGATCCTCCCTACAGACTTTGGAGGGAAGAAACATAGCCCTGGGGGTACCTTGGTTTTGAATTTCTAGCCCTCAGACCTGTAAAAACCATGAGATTTTTATTTTATCTTATTTTTTTTAGCCACATAATTGGTGACACTTTGCAACAGAGGCCCCAAGAAACTACACAGTTACTATGGACATCATGGTCATTCTGGGAAGATGTCCTGTGACTTTGAGGACCCCCCATTGTTATAAGGAATCCACAGCTTAATCTGACATCTTGGTATACTTTTGTTTTTCACCTTTCAAATGTTAAAAGTGGCATATATGGTGGAGGCTCCCCTTTGAGAACTTGGGGATGAAGGACAGACAGGGTAGCTCACTGAAAACTGTAGTCAAACCAACACAGAGTGTGGCTGGGAAAATGATGGGTAATTCTGGCATGAACAAACCCTAGATCTTTCTCAGTAGATCCCAGAATCTGTTAACAAGAAGGTAGAGGCTCGTCAGACATGGGATAGTCAAAGAAGGGCCATGGGGCTTATGTCGGACAATGCATTTCAGGGCAGGTGGGGCATTAGGTTCCACCTTTCTGAACATTAAGTTCACTGTCCTTTCTATGTGGAAGGTGGAGCTGGGCCTCCTGAAGAAAGGTGGAAGCAAACAGTATAGGAGGATTTGGGTTCTATTGTGGAGCCTTATTGCCAGGGTGTATGACAGATTTGGGTGCTGCTGCCAAGACGTCTCAAGTGACTAGGTAATACCCCTAGCACTTCATCCAAATACAAGAGCTCTATGCCTACAGATGTGCCCAACTAGCCAGCCTTGCCAATGTGGGAGATAAGAGAATGTTGATCCCTTGCCCTTGGTATCTAAGGGACCAACTTCCCAGGTGGTCCTGACCAGGCACATTTGGATTACCAAGGCTTGGGAACAGAGATTCACTGGGCGTCTTACTGCACTAGACTTGTATGTTTGCCTGTGTCTTGCCTCCATTGAGTTACATTGTTTGTCTGCCTGTCTATGCTTGATGAAGTCCCAGCCATGCTGGTTCTTCTCTAAGAGAGCTTGCCCTGCCCACCCCCTGGCTTCTGATCCAGGTGCTACACTGCACACATTGCATGCTGAGTCTCATGTTAATTCCAAGAACCCTGGCTATTTGCTTGCATACTTCTCTCGCCTTCCTCCTGGTACCTTGTAAATGAGGATCCTGAGGCTGAGACAGCTCCATACTGGCCCAAGGCCACCACCTAAAAGTAAGTTTCAGGGATGGAATTGGAACCCAGGCGTGTATGACTCTGAAGCTCCTTGAATATCACCTTGCTGGAAAAACAAAACAAAACAAAAAAACAAAAACACTATTACTTAGAAGACTGAAACCCACCAGGAGCCCTAGAGAGGGGCCTTTGTACTCACTTGCCCTTTGTCTGTCTGCAGGATAGTGCCCTAAGCTGCTTTTTTGGCTTTGGTTAAATATGCTAGATATGTTTCCAACCTTCTCCAAACAGACCCAGGTAGAAAAGATCACCATAGCAACCCTTGCTACAGCTTCAGAAAAAAAAAATGCTATCTTAGATCCCAACACTTAGTACTCTGCGGGTCTGAGGGACAGGTTCAATTGGCACTGTTCCTTCGTTGGCTCAGTGGATACCCTTCTTGGCTTTGTGTCCCTGACATGGTATCCAGGATACTGGGAAACATGATGTGTTTGCCCCTGAAGCAGAGGAGTGGCTGGCTATACCCTTGGCATGGTCTATTTTGTCTAATCAGGGGGATTGACTGAAACCCTGGTCGAACTCTAATAAGTCCACCTGTGTCCTTGGGTTACCAGAATGAGGACTGCCTATTGCTGCCACCATTCATTTCGTATGGAAGACCCACCGCCTCCAAGAAGCCAGAGAGTATAGGGCAGCTTCAGGTTTCTGGATGGCTGTGGCAGATATGGCCACCCACCCCTGCTTTTTCTTTCTTGCTGAAGGTATCATGGTGTATGCTTTCTTTCTCGGGCTCCCTTCCCCTCTGTGTGGTCCCATGATGCACTGGCCAATAAGAAGGAGGGATATCTTGTGAAGATTTCTGAGAACATTATCCCCTTCCTTTAAGCAAGAAAAACCTCTTTGTCCCCTTGCCAAGGAGGCCTGACAAGGAGGACAGATGATGCTGATGTAGGCTGACATGGTGAGCTGTCCAAGTCTCAGTGCGTGTGCCCCTCTATCCCTTGCTGTGTGACATCTGGGGTCCCCTGCTGCCAGAGCTCTTATAGCACAGGGCGTGGAGCTTGGCAAGGACTTGGTTCACCTGGAAATTTGTGAGAACTGCAGACTCAGCCCTCTGATCTGCAGACACACTCATCTTAACATGATCCCCCTGGGTTTCCAGGACAGCCAGGACTATACAAGAGCAACACTGTCTTGAGTGGGGGGAATTCCCCTGGGCAATGTATAAGAATGAGGTGCTGACCATTGAGAGAGAAAAAGGAGAGACAGAAGAGGCTGAGAGAGATGGAGAAAGACAGACAGAGATACATAGGTAGAGAGAGATTAGAGAGAAAGAGACATAGACACAGAGGGACAGTGTCAGAGGAAGATGAGATATGGACACAGAGACAGTCAGGCAGAAACAAAGAAAAAGTCAGACAGATACCCACACAGAGACAAAGACATAGAGAGAGGGAGATGGTGGAGGTAGGGTGGGAGGAGGCCCAGCTGCAGGCTAGAGGCTGAGATGCTAGCTGTCCCAGCCAATCTGCAGGGTGCAGGGCACACGGATGCCAAGGTCCTGGCCCCTTAGATGGGTCTTTCCTCATGTTTCCCAAACACTGACCTTGATGTTTAAGAAGCTCAAAATTTTACCTTGAAAAAGAAAACTTGGGCCTGAGGTTCTTTGCTTCAAAAAACCCATTTCCTTCTTAGGTAGGTTCCCAGGTAAGCTGAATTAGGTTAGGTTGATGGGATGAGACAGAACAAGCTCCAGGTCCTTGGAATCCTCAGGAGGCAGCTGAAAAGGAATTCCATCTAAGGCAAGGAGACTCAGTTCCTGAAGAGGATGAAAAGTTCTGATTCCACAGGGAAGATATTTTTAATGTTTCCCCCCACCACCACCACTTCACAGAAATAATCAAAGTTGGTATGTATCCAAGTGGTTTGGGGGTTGAGAACTTCAAAACTGCAGTACATTATTAAGAAGGGTCTTCAGCCTCACTGTAGGAGAGCACCTGGCTGACAGAAAATTCACCCTTGCCCCCAATAGGGAGTAGACCAATCTCCAAGGGGACTGGGGCTTTTCTTGAGGCCTTTCAACTGCTAGGTGGTGGGGTCAAGACTAGAATCTGAGTCTAGATTTTGTTTTTTTCCCCCTGTTTGCCTTGCTCCATCAAAGGATGCTCAAGGTGGTCTGGATGCCTCTGTTTAGTCAGGGAATGTCTAGAGAGGTGGGCCTCCAGCCCAGCCCAGCCCAGCTTCTCCGTCTGATTGAGATGAGACTAATTAAAGCATGTGGTGTCTTCATCCCACCCCTCAAGGCTGGCTCCTCGATGCAGAGTGGCATGAAGGTCCAGGAAGGAAGGAGGCCCTAGGGAAGGAAACTGATTGCTACACACAGAAGGGGAGAAGGATTTGGCTACAACCAGAGAGAAGGAGGTTGTAGCACAACCAAGGACCAGGGGAGAGAACACGGAAGGCATTCAATGTACTGTTGCCTGTGAGACTTGAGTATAGGCTCGGTTTCAAAAAGACTGTATGTG
>JADRCD010202751.1:0-17242 GCA_019843815.1 Montemys delectorum | reverse complement strand
TGTGGTGTGCGATATCATTTTCCCTTGAAAAGAAACATTCAGTGGAGACCTATGTTCCTTCTTAAGGCTTATTAGAGCATCTAGTGTTAGAGCTGTGTGACGCCCCCCCCCCCCCCCACTGATGTACAGGATTCATTGCAGGCTAAGGTGCCTTGGGAGACAAATTTGCAAACTTTGGGTAGTAACTCTTCTGTGTGGTCATTGCCAAAGGCAACAGAACCTCTGACCTATACAGACCCGCCCACACTTCTAGAAGCTGGCAAGCAGCTCAGAGGAGCTGCAGACACTGTCTGAGCAATCTCTTAGCTCCTGCCCGCCTGCTCGCCTGCCCAAACAATCTTGAGTGAATGGTTTTACTCTGTGGTCCTGGCTGCTCTTCGCATCTATTGGCTTTGGGAGGTTGGTATATAGTCTTCAAGACCCAGTTTTCCTATCTGTGAAACCAGGATGATAACACAACTTCAGAGAGTCATTTGGGGGGTTCAATTAAAATCATGATATAAAGCACAATGCCAACTCCCTGGTAAAATTTTGATGTTGCTGGTCCTCATAGTTTGCTTTCTGTTGCTGTGATAAAACGTTGACAAAAAGCACCTTGGATTAATTGGTGGAGAAGGTTTATTTGGCTTACAGTTCATAGTCCATCACTGAAGGAAGCCAAGGCAGGAGCTTGAAGAAGAAACTAGGCAGGAGCGCCGCTTACGTCCAGGCTCACATTCTGCTACCTTCCTTATACTGTCCTTGCTCACCCGCCCAGTGGTAGCACTGCCCACAGTAGGCTAGGCCCTCCCCTGTCAGTCAACAACCAAGTAAGTGCCCCACAGAGCAATCCGATGCATTCAATTCCTCAGCTGAGGATCCCTCTTTCCAAACATCTCTAATCAGTGTCAAGTTGATGAAAACGAACCAGCACAGTGATGACGATGGTAGTGGTGTCATAGCGCATATTCCCAACCTAACGGGATCTACAATCACAGGAGGCAAAGCTCTGGGTTATTACTGTGAGAAAAATCTCTAGAAAACATTGATTGACGTATCTTAACCGTAGGCGGCATCATTCCATAGAATGGGATCCTGGACCAGATAAAAAGGAGACAGTGAGCTGAGCACCAACATTCATCTCTGCTTCCTGATGGCCTGGTCAGTGTGAGCAGCTGCCGCAAGCTCCTGCAGCCATGCTTTCTCTGCCATGGCGAACCGACCGACCGACCCACAAACTGTGAGCCGAGATAAACATTCTCCCTGAAGTTGCTTTTGTCAAAACATTGTATCATAGCAACAGGAAGAGAAATTAATAGAGGTGGGGTGAGAGTGGTGGCATTTATGCTCGTTCCTCTGGCTGGATCTCTGTTCAGAGTTTTTCTTGATGCCATCCTTTGTATTGGCTCTTTATTCTCCCAACTTTCAACCTTTCATTTTACCTCTCAAGCTTACAAGTGTTTGATGTCAACCCAGGGGACACTTAATCACCTTGGGACAAGTAGAGCATAGCCTAGAAGAGAACTATGGAAGCCTTCCTTGGTGTGTTCTTTCTCCAGATTCTGGAACATTCTAAGCAGGCTTCATATGAACTGCTTTATAACTATAGGTTGTGTGTTGAGAGACAATTGCTGTCTGTCAGGTCAAAAAGGGACTCCAGGGCTGGAGACATGGCTCAGTGGTTAAGAGCACTGACTGCTCTTCCAGAGGTCCTGAGTTCAATTCCCAGCAACCACATGGTGGCTCACAACCATCTGTAATGGGATCTGATGCCCTCTTCTGGTGTGTCTGAAGACAGCAACAGTGTAGTCACATAAATAAATAGATAAATAAATACATAAATACATAAATAAATACACACATACATGCATACATATATCTTTAAAAAATAATAATAAAAAAGGACTCCAATTCTCCAAACTCCAAAAAGCAGTCCACATGTCCAGAAATACGCTTGAGCTGTACCACAGGATTCCTGGCCATTAGATACAAGTGAGCATTCCTCAGAAACTTGTGAATCTGGCTTCCTTCTGCCAAAAGGAATCGTTTCCCTTATCTTTGGCAGAAGGGAAGCATGGCTTCCTGTGGGGACTATCAACATACCAAAGCCCAGGCTGCCCTCCAGGTTCTCTCTGTCTCTACTCACAAGCACTGGTTAAACATTTGAAAGTCCACACTAGCCTTCTGGCCCTTCTCTCCCACAGTCCTTCATCTTTCTCACAACCCAGCCGCTCCATTCTTCCCCTTCAACCCCCTCTGTTCTCCATCTTTTTGCTCTCTTGCTCCCACCACCGTCCCCCTCCCCCATTCACCATGCTCTCTCCTCTCTTGCAGGTTACTGTGTCATATCTAGTTTGCTCCTTCTCTCTGCTCTGGACAGAAGCCCCTAATAATAGAGAAGTCATGTTGGCAGTTTCTTTATTGTGTCCCCTTGTGTGCACTGTCATCATCTTACCCTGTGCTGAGCATGCACAGGCAGTACCTCATGGTTTTGGGGTCTCCTCTAGGCAGCCCCTCTTTGGGAGACTGGCCTGAGACTGGCCCCTCAATTCATTCTTCCTACGGGGGGGGGAAGCTCCTTTCTTTGGACTCCCCTACCCTTACTCTCTGGAAATACCTTCAGCTCAAGGTTTTCTTTATTTAAAAGGTGCTTTCTCTGCTATGAGTCTCATTTTCAGTCAGGGATTGTAAATTCTTTTATGAGTTGTGGTGCCTTTGTATCCCTTCTGAATTCAGTAGCATTAATAGTTAATAGTTGGTAGGACTGAAGGTGCTTCATTGCCTCACACCGTGCGCCTCTTTGCCTAGAAGGGAAGGAGACGGGACATCAGTTAGGTAACTTGCGTAATGAGTGGTACAGCTGTGGTGGAGGCAGAAGTGTGCAGCAGAGCAGGGCTGAGCGCTGCTGTCTGGACTTCGAGGTCTGGCAAATTTGCCTCAGGACACTCTTGATGCTTGTTCTAGTTGAGGATGTCACTGCGTGACAGCCCGAGAAGGCTGGGTAGTGGGACCAAGCAGAACACATAGCAAACCTCCAAAGGCGCCTGCCAACAGCACACATACTTGTCTCAGTTTGCACAGCGTGCCCAAGGCTAGGTCTATGTAGGAGGTGACACATGGCCACGACAGAGACATAGAAAAGCAGGAGAGTGGCTGCAGCCCCAGCCTCCACATTGGAGGGGCAGACAGGGAAGAAGAGCCTCCCACAGGAAAGCTTTTGGTGCCCCCAACAGTCTAGCTGCTAGCTGCTAGCAGGCTAGCTGTCAGCATGCTGTTCGCTGGATGAAGCTCTTTACTTGGAGTTCGGAGGGTGTCTCCTCTTGTCTATGTCCACCATGAGTTGAGACTTTATTTGGAAAAAGAGCCTTTGTAAATGTAATCAAGTTCCGAGGTCAGGCTGGGTTAGTTTATAGTTAAATCCCACGTGACTATTGCCCTTTAAGAAGGAAATGTGGGTTTTCACAAGTTGCTCTGTCTTTCCAGAAGTTATGCAGAAACCCCAATGGTGCAGCCTCCCATCTGAACCATGGTGCTAGCTGTGGCCCCCAGGCAAACACACACTCAGCAGGCAGGACATTCCAAGGGCTTGGAGAACATCTTTTTGTGAGTAACAGCAAAGGGTAGACCTCTTATCCATCCACCCTTCCTTCCTTCCTTCCTTCCTTCCTTCCTTCCTTCCTTCCTTCCTTCCTTCTTTCCTTCCATCCATCCTTCCTTCCTTCCATCCTTCCTTCCTTCCTTCCTTCCTTCCTTCCTTCCTTCCTTCCATCCATCCATCCGGATATCCACCCATCCATCTGCCCATTTATCTATTCATCCATTCATCCACCCACCCACTCATCCATCCATTCATCTATCCATTTACCCATCTGTAGTAATTTGTATATGCTCAGGCTAGGGGGTGACACTATTAGAGGGTGTAGCCCTGTTAGAGTAGATGTGGCCTTGTTGGAGTAAGTGTGTCACTGTGGGTGTGGGCTTTAAGATTCCCATCCTAGCTGCCTCAAAGCCAGTATTCTGCTAGTAGGCTTCAGATGAAGATGTAGAACTCTCAGCTCTGCCTGCACTATGCCTGCCTGGACTCTGCCATGCTCCCACCTTGATGATAATGGACCAAACATCTGAACTTGTAAGCCAGCCCCAATTAAATATTGTCCTTATAAGAGTTGCCTTGGTCATGGTGTCTGTTCACAGAAGTAAAATCATACCTAAGACAACATCCATCCATCTACTCATCTATCTACCCATGCACCTGCCCATCTATCCATCCACCCACCTACCTATCCATCCATCCATCCATCCATCCATCCATCCATCCATCCATCCATCCATATCAACCCATACATTTTCATACATATACTACACACATTTCAAACATGAAGTTGTGAAGGAGTTATTTTTTTCAAAGGCTCCTTCACCACCCTTTTTGATTCTGAGGCTCTCAGACTCCCCTGGTCCCATTTGTGGGCAGTCTTTTCCCCTGGTGGTGGTCAGTCCTTTCCCTGTTATCTGTACCTTCCATGCCAAGGAGCCTGACTCACTCATATTCTCTGTTAGAATTGCCTGTGGTCAAGCTGTCCCCAAGGATATGGCTAGACAACAGAGTCTGGACTATCAATTAGGACTTCAGACAAATCCAAAGAGGGTGAGCTTTCTGAGTTCTGCTGCACTGTGGTAAGGAAAGATGTGTCAGTTTTCTGCTCCACTCTGGAGGGTGCCCAGGCCGCTTCACAGTAAATATAGAAGGGCTGTGATAGTCCACCATTCAGCTAATTAAAATGAATGTCAGGAAATGCCATTGTGAATTGTTTTTGGAGCATCTTTAAAAACGACTTGTTGGATCCATGCAGCCCTGAATCTTTTCTCCCCCATCCAGCTTTTACCGTAACTGGGAAATTAAAAGCACATGGCAACTCTTAGGCTTGTTTTGAAGTTTCAAATCTAGACTCCCTTAGGAGAAATCTGAGGCTCAACCTAAAGTCTCATTTTGGCCTTCCACCCTCTGCACCGTGCAGTTCCTGAGGTGGTAGATGCAATCCTGCCTTGACACTGTGCACAGGAACTGTCCAAGCACCCAGGAGCCAGTGGAGGCGTCCCTGGCAGGAGAGAGCTGCAGGACTTTGGGAAAGTTGAAGACCAAGATAAGCTAAGAAAAGCCACAGGTGGCTAGAGACAGGCTGTCCTGCAGTTCAGGCAAACCTCAGCACACAGCTCGATAGGGATTGGGGTGAAGAGATTAGGGGCCTTCCTGTGTGCACTCAGGAGAGGGAAAAGTCACACACATTTCAGTGGTAACTCTACCTTTTCTGCGCATTTCACTTACTGGGTGATGGATGGAGGTCCCAGGGTGGCAGCTGTGTGCAAGTAGGGAGCCAGGTTCCTCAGAGAACCAGCTTTCTTTGGAACATAGCCCCGGGCACACTAGACTGTCTTTGTTTATTTCTGACGGAGGGAATGGGGGAATGTCCAGAGGTGCTTGCCACATCTGTTGGTGCAGACATTCTGGGATCTCAAGGGGACCCAGGCAGCAGGAAGTGGGACCTGGTATCAAGCTGTATGTGCCCAGACTTTCCAGTACAATCTAGTAATACCTGAGAGGGTCTTTGGATGTGACCGTCAACAGGATGCTTTCAAAGCTCGTTATAGAGAAGCTATGGAAGGCAGAAGGACACCATTTCCCGAGACAGTGAGGAGGAGCGAGAGGCAGTGAAACTTTGACTGGGAGCTCCCTCCAGGGTGGCCTTCTAGCTTCCAGTTCCCAGTTCCCAGCCTTGGTTTCGCCAGGCTTGTCCAGTCTCTGCTTAGATTCACTCACTATATTCTGCAACTTCCCTTTGGTAAGGGCCTCCTGATCCCTAAAGACATTAATAGGTATGGTAGGGAAGCCCCTAGTTTCCGGGGCCTGCTCAGCTCCTCTCACCTGGTTTGGGGTAGGGTGGGTGGGGATTTGGTATGCACTAGCATCCCCCACCCCCAGCTCCCCAGAGCTCTAGCCTCAAAATCCTCCCAATCTTTCCTATTCACAGCATGCTAAGGTATCCTTTTGCTGGCTTTTTAGATTGTTTTTCTATGCTGGCTGCCAGAATTCTCAGCCATTGTCTGCCAGGTATCTCCTGCTCCACCCACGATAGCCCCTCCTCCCATAGGTAGTCTTCTACTTTAAGCTTTCTGGTTTATCCTTGGATTTTGGCTTAGCCTCTTACCAAGCAGTCTGTCTGCAGGGATGACCCTAGCCCCATGCAGGTCCAGGCAGCTTCCATGGTTTCTCTGGAATGACTTCCACCTGGTTACTTCCGCCTCCTGGTTACTGCTGTTGTAGCACAAGTGACTCCAAATTCCATGGCGTGAAACATCCACCGCTTATGTTCAAACGGCAGTGGGTGGGGAGACTGGACAGAGATGAGGGTTTGCTGGCTCCTGCATCTTGGATCTAAGGAGACAGAATCTAGGAACGACAGTATGGCTGTACGTTGGTGTCATCTGTAGACTCATTTGCTAGCGTTTGGTATCGGAGACCAGCTCTCTGGCCTGGTCCTCCCTTAGGGCTGTGGCATGAGGGTATGCATGTGACAACTCCAGTGGCTGCTTCAGCTTCCTCACGACGTGATGGCCTGCTTCCAGGATGGTGGGTCCCAGCAGAACACAGCTGCATTTTCTGTCCATCTGCTAGTCACTGTGGTCATGGGAACAAGACATCACCGCCTGAAGGAGCAATGCCAAGGTCACGTGATCTGAACGTGGGGTGACATAGGGTATTTTTGGCAATATTGGGGATTGAACCCTAGGACTATGTATTACTGAGTTACAACCCCAGCCTTCCAAAGCTTCTTTGTGAAGATTCAATTCACATAGAATAAAACTGGGGCACGTTACACACACATTGTATCTTGGAAGATAATACACCTATTCTAAGGTCTACTTTGATTGTCTTTTTGTTTTGCTGTTTAATTTTTTAATTTTTAAAATTTTTTTTTATTTTTTTATTAGATGTTTTCTTTATTTACAATATCTCCTTTCCCAGGTTCCCCTCCAAAAGAAAAAAGAAAAAGAAAAGAAAAGAAAAGAAAAAACCAAAAACTAAAACAATCCCCTGTTCCCTCCCTCCTCCCCCTGCTCACCATCCCATTAAATTTATTTTTTATTTTGTTGTTGTCGTTGTTTGGTTTTTTTTTTTTTTAGGCAAGATTTCTCTGTCTAGCTCCGGCTGTCCTGGAGCTACCTGCCTCTGCCTCCTGAGTGCTGGAATTAAAGGTGTGAGCATTTTAACAAAGGTCCTAGTGAGGTGAGAAGCCAGAGACCACAACTGGCCATCCCGGGTTGCCAGAGTCTCTGGAGTGAATCAAGGTTCTCTTATGGCACCCTCTTGTCCTATAACTAGAACAACCTTTGCAGGACAGCTAGCAGACAGTGGGAGGTAGTCTGCCCATGGACTTGGTAGATGTTCTTGGAGTAATGTCCTACCATCATTCACAGTGAGAAGCTTGGCCTGGACAGCTTCTCCAAGGGGATGAAGCTCAGGTGTGTAGAATGGTTTGGATGAAATATCCCCAATAGATTCATGGTTCAGGGTCTTTTTCAGTAGCTGGTGGTTATTTTTGGAAGCTGTGGATGCCTTAGGAAGTTTGGCCTAGGAGGTAGAAGCAGGTGCCTAGGGGTGCATTTTTAAAAGATCACAGCCCAGCACCTAGCTCCAGCTACTCTCTACTTCCTCGTGAGAAGGAACTCTTTCTCACCTGCTCCTACCATGACTACTATGGATTCTGTCATGTGTTCCCCACCCAGATGGGCTGCACTCCTCAGAACAGTGAGCCAAAGCAGATTTCCTTTCCTTCCATACGTTGTTTTTAGCAGACATTTTGTCACAGTGACAATAATCAACGCAGCTGTGTGTGTGGCTCTCCAGAGGCTTTCTGCTTCAGAGCCACGGATAGACGTCAACTATCACGAGCGCCGCTGCCCGACTGGGATTTCAGAGGGAATCTACAAAAGCAGGGCATTTTGCTTATCCTTTAGATCCGGGGCTCTAGTTTCTATGGTGAAGTTATTAGAGGGTGTTACGATTGAGTGTGGGAACTTCTGCGGCTGTTCACTGCCCCGGCTCTGGTTTCTAGCTCCAGTCTTGATAGATAGAGAGCTGTCAACAGAAACTTGTTAAATAGATGAATGCACGGCTTGCTTATGTGTGTGGGAGAACTAGACAGGTAATCAGAGGGGGCCAAGCCTGCGTGTATGTGGGCAGGGTGAGGAAGCCAGTGTGTGGGAATGTCACACCCTGTCTCGTGGAGATGGCGGTGATACTTTCCATTGGGTGTTTGTGACTTTCCAGTATTTTGGCACCGTAAGGTTTCCAAGGGGGTGTTGACAACATAGAGTGCGATTCTGTGCACTCTACTACGTGGGACTGTTGTGGAAGGCCCTTCCCTCTCCACCCCCTACATGCTAATTAGCAATCAAGCTGCCGAGGTGTTCTGGAGATTTACTGAAGGCTGACGAAGATGACCTTTGATTCATTGGAAAACAAAATTAGGAAGTGTGTACAATTCTTTCTAATAATCTCTACTTCTAATGAGGCCCGAAATTCTGCCAGGGAGCTAAGCAGGCATGAAAGTCTGCCTTCTCAGGCTTAAAAAAAAAAAAAAAAAAAGATGTGGTTTTCATTGGTAGAGTTTGCACCTAGCTGAGAAAGAAAAATAACTGCTGGGTTGTTCCCTCAAGCCCCTTGCTGTTAGAACCTTATGTGTGCAACTACAGAAAAAAAGCACCCAGTTTTAATTACAATCTGTAGCCATATTTCCCTTTAGAACTAGGACCCAGCCCAGCTGGGCTTGAGGTTATGAGTTTCATGCACAACACTGGGCTGTTTATAGCAGGCTCATGTCTGTCATGTGCTGGGGGAAAATATTAATGAATTATCCTGGGAAATAGACTCTTTAGCTTTTAATAAAATTTGTTAAATGTATGGAGAATTTTGTGCCCCAGTGTTGGGGAATGCCAGGGCCAATAAGTGGGAGAGGGTGGGGTGACAGGCATTGGGAGGGGGGAGGCAAAAGGGGTTTGTTCTTGTTTTTGTTTGTTTGTTTGTTTGTTTTGGAGGGGAACCTGGGAAAGGGAAAATGTACATGTAAATAAAGAAAATACCTAATTAAAAAAAATGTATGGAGAATTAACAACTTGCATCCTTCATCTAAATTTATTTACTCAATTTGCTTTTCTCTCTGCTTGTCAATTTATTATATATATGTAAAATATGTAACATACAGCATACAGTATATAATATATAGTAATATATAATCTATTATATACTTATACACATATATTATATACATGTGTGTGTATGTGTATACCATGTTGTGTATGTGGAGGTCAAAAGGCAAATAGATTCTCTCCTATCATTTTGTGGGTTTCAGAGATTAAAATCAGGTTATCAGGTTTATTGGCAAGTGCTTTTTTACCTGCTGACCATACTACTGACCTGAACATATATTTTAGATAATGCACAGGTATGTCCACATATAAAAATCATTTAAAGACAAACTCATGATAGCTGATGAGTTTCTTCCCTTTAAATCCTCATCCTTCAGCCTGTGCCTCCTCGGAGCAAGGGCATTTATCTTAGAGTGGTATAATAAAAGGTGCATGTATTTACTGTCTGCCTCTGGTTTCTTCACTAAATCCCTTGGAATTTTCTGGGAGTCCAGAGTGTTACTTGTCCTAGTGAGGAGAGTCTTGGTGGCTCCTAGATAGCTTCTTAATAGAACTGGATACCAGAAAGATCAAATTGTCATTAGAAACCTATGACTCTCAGCCCTTCTCCCTCTCCTCCTGGAAGGGGCCAGGAATCACATATTGAATGAGGTTTAATCAGATGAGAATTCCTGTAAGGTGTAGGCACAGAAATCCATAGCAACATGGTCCAGAGAGTTTCTGGACTGGTGAACTCATCCTGGATAGATAGGGAGGGTACCAGGGCAGAAATTCTATTCCTGCCAGATCTCATCTCTTATCCTCTGGTTCTTTATCCTACAGCTTATTAGAGCGATTTTTAACCTGTGGGTCTTGACCCCATTGAGGGGTCACATATCAGATAGCATATATATCAGATACTTACATTCTGATTCACAACGGTATTGAAATTACAGTTATGAAAGAGCAACAAAATAATTTTATATTTGGGGGCCACCAAAACCATTTGGAACTGTATTAAAGGGTTGCAGCATTAGGAAGGTTGAGAACCATTGGCATATGATCAGGTAGTATATGTAAGCTCCCCTGAGTTTTATGAGATACTATAGTAAGTTATTGAGCTTGTGTGGTGGGTGGAAGGGCCAGAGGAATGTGGATTATAGCCAAGTCAGCCGGAAATGTGACAACCTGGGAGCCCTCTTTGTAGTTGGTATTTGAAGTAGAGGCATCCTTGTGGGACTGAGTGTTTCATCAAAGGGATCTCCCCTGTAACAGGTGACTAATGTCATAGCTGAACTGGATAAAAGTCATTTGGTTTCTAAAGCCTTGGAGAATTGCTTGGTATGGAAACTTTAAATCTAGTGTCAAACATGAAGGTGGCCAGCCAACCAATCAAATCATGGCTTCACTCCCAGCCAACCATTCAACTACGGTTTCACTCCCAGCCAACCAATCAAACCATGGCTTCACTCCCAGAATTGAAAGGTGTGAGAATATAGTGAGGAGGAAGATATGGGCATTTTTCTTTTCACTTATAAAAATATGATTCTATTATTAAAGTTGATGAAATATATAAGCTCTGAAATATTGTTTATATTCAAGTCTGTCTTATGACTATGTTTCATAATTTCTTTTTTAAAACTATGATTTGATTCAAGCAAACATATTGCAGCTGGTGGTTAGGTCTACATCTTTGACAATCTAGAATGATCTCCCTACTTCTTTTCTACGGCATTAACTTTTGGAAGAGCACAGATCAGGTCATATCTCTTAGGATGCCACACATCCTTGGTTCTTGCTTCCATAAACTGCCACACTGCCACTGTGATTTTTCTTTCTGTGTCCTCATAGCTTATCTGTTCTTCTGTTTGTTGTATTTCCTCTGAACTGGGTGTGAGGTCTAGGGGGTTTGCTTTGATGTCCCGGTGAATGCATCACAGACTTTGCATTGCTGGGCATCCCAGTACCCAGCAGTCGATCTGATCACTTGGCTGAGGTGTCTCTGCGCTGAGCCTACCCACCCTCCTTGAGGGAGCCAGGCTTGCATGGAGTGACACATTGGCATGTGTGAACATTCTGTTTCCCGACAGCTTGTCACCCAGAGATGACGCTGGCCTGACTCAGTCGATACACTGTGCTTACAAAGTGGAGCTTTTCTGTCCTTTCTCCACCCTGCAGCTGGTGACATTCAACGGGGAAGACTTCTTTCTCCATCCCCTATTCCCACAGCCTCTTGGGAAAGTTATCTCAAGTCCTTCAGCTTTCTTTTGTGAAGTTCAGTCCTTCCCTCTCAGAAATGGGGAGAGTCAGTGAGGCAAAAACATAGTGTGCAGACTGTATTTGCTTATGCAAATGTATAACATGCATGCAAAGGTGCACTCCAGACGCACATGGCCAGCTATGTTGAGTAAGGGGCACTGGAACCTGGCGATTAGTGAGTATTGCCCCAGTGAGTGAACCAATGAGCTCTTAAGACATTTCCAGGTGCTTCAACAAGTCTGTCTGTCTTACTCTATGATGTCTGTGCATTTGCATGCTGTGGTATGCATTTGGAGGTCAGAGCAATACCTTCAGGAGTCATTCTCTCCCTCTTGCTTGTTTGTTAGATAGGGTCTCTCTGGTTTCTGCCGTCTAGTGTACTCTAGTCTAGCCAGCCCATGAGTTTCTTTCTAGGCAGTTCTCTTGTCTCTACCTCCCATTCTGCTGTAAGGGTCCTGGGGTTACAGACACTTGACACTGCCTCTAGCTTTTTATATGGGCTCTGAGGATTAAACTGGAATCATCAGGCTTCTGTGGCTGATGTTTTCACTTCCCCAGCTTCTCCTTGGCCCAGCAATACATTTTGTGTGTGTGTGTGTGTGTGTGTGTGTGTGTGGTGGTTTGAATATGCTTGGTCCAAGGAGTGGCACTATTAGGAGGTGTGATCTTGTTGGAGGAGGTGTGGCCTTGTTAGAGGAAGTGTGTCATGGTGAGGATGGGCTTTGAGACCCCTGTCTTAGCTGCCTGAGGACAGTCTTCTCCTGTCTGCTGTGGAGAGCTCTTGGTGCTGCTTCAAGGATATTGCCGAGAATTGGACATTGGGCTAGGACAAGAAAGTAGGCTCAAGGTGAATACAGCTGAGGAATGCATTTGTTGTGTCTTGATGGTCTTGTTACAACCCTGAATATAGTAATCATGGGATTTTTGTTTGTACTTTGTTTATTCCTCTGTTTATGTCTTGCTTATTTGTTGACTGCTTTGTCTTAGACTTACAACTGACCCTATACTTTGTACCTAGAATGCTATAAAAGCAGACAAAAAAAGAAATAGAAAAAGAAAAAAAAAAGCCAACCAACCAACCAAACAAACAAAAAAACCCACCCACTTCAGCACTGGCTGGAGTCATGTTATAATATTGCCTAACTGTTTTTTGTTTTTTTAATCCTCACTCTCTCCCTTTAGACCCTGTTGACTGACTGATCTGGCTTGCTCAGTCTGCCTTTGAATGAAAATGTCGAACTCTCAGCTGCTCCAGCTCCACATCTGCCTGGATGCTGCCATGCTCCCACCTTGATAATAATGGATTGAACCTCTGAACATATAAGCCAGCCCCAATTAAGTGTTGTCCTTTATAAGAGTTGTCTTGGTCATGGTGTCTGTTCACAGCAGTAAAACCCAAATTAAGATAATTTTTAACAAGAGTAAAGCTGCATTATATACAGAATTGATTGATTGATTAAATTTGAGGCAGGGTCCCAAAACGCCCAGGCAAGCCTTGCTACCTAGCTGAGGATAGCATTGAACTCATGATCCCTCTGCTTCCTCCTTCTAAGTGCTAGGGTTATATAAGGGTGTACCCTGAAAATTCTTCTTTTCAGTTCTTTAAAAATTCTTCATGAGTGCTGGCTTAATTGGTGACGTGTCTGCCATGTAAGCACAAGGAACCAAGTTCAGAACCCCAGCACTCATATAGAAAAAGTAGGTATGGCCACATGCACCTGGAACTCTAGGTGGATCCCTGGAGTTAACTGGCTATCTAATCTAGACAGCTGGTAAATATCAAGTTCACTGAGACTGCCTCAAAAGATAATGTGGAAAGTGCTTGAGGAAGACAGTTAACATGGAGCTCTGGTTTCCACATGTTCTCTCTCTCTCTCTCTCTCTGTGTGTGTGTGTGTATGTGTGTGTGTGTGTGTGTGTGTATGTGTGTGTGTGTATGTACTTGTGTATAATGAGACTATGTCTCATGCATCTTAGAACTCTTAGGTCCTGCTGTGCTCCATATTTACAGTTACACAGAGAAAGCCAGGTCTTCCTTCTTCAGAATCCCCTGTCTATGTAATTTCCAAAATCCTAGAAAATGGTTCTCAGTGGAGATAACTTTGCTCTTTCTATGCCACTTGGAGATATGGGGACATGTTGAATTGTCATAGATGTAGGGCATAGGAGCTACAGATATCTGAGGTCAGAGGTCAAGGATGTTGTTATCCATTCTAAAAGACACTGGTCAGCATTTATGGGTTGACCATAAATGCATGCCTTCCACACAGGTCAGAAATGCTCATTCTGAGAAACCATAGAGCAAGACAGAGATTCTGATAGAAAGGGTTAAAGGGTTAGGGCTGTGCGGGGAAGGATGAGGTGGGTGAAGAAAATAAAGGCCCCACTTCAGTCTTCACCTCAGTCCCCTCTCTCTGCTCTGAGAAGCTGAAAACTGCCAGCAAATGGAACCGCCATGTCTCCTGGGGCTCTCTTCACCTTCAGGGAAGTCTGGCTTTCTCCTTTCCATTCAAGCCAACGTGGCATGCAGGACTGTTTCCCTCACTAGCCAGCAGGTTTCTTGAATGATTGGGTGCCCATGGCATCTACGGTTCATCGCTTTGCCACATGTGCCGTGTTCAGCCTGGGCAGGGACTCTTCTGTAAGTGCTCTCCAGTTCACTGCCTCTGGGGTTGCGGCTGTCTCTTGTTCTGGCAACATGCACGGTGTCCCTTGCCTCTGCCTCATAAGGTGAGCTGTTTGGAAATGATGACATCATCAGTTGCAGAATGGGCAACTCCTGCAGGAGTCTTTCCCACAAATACCCTTTCCTTTGGAAAGCAAGCAGAATCAAGGACTACCAGGCAGGCAAAACTGTAATGTTTAATAATCTTTACACTTTAGGTAATTTTTTTTTATTTTTGAAAAACCCCAATTATCTTAGGGAATTGGAACTTCACAAAAATAAGTAAAAGCTGAAATAGTTGATCCTTTTCTTCATCTGGCAGGGCTACTTCTCTCCTACTTCTGCCAAAAAGAGAGAGAGAGAAAGAAAGAGAGAGAGAGAGAGAGAGAAAGAGAGAGAGAAAGAGAGAGAGAGAGAGAAAGAGAGAGAGAAAGAGAGAGAGAGAGAGAAATCTTCAATCCAAAGCATGTTGTTCTTATATGAAGAAATACTGTCTCTTATCCTTTACTCAACTTACAAGTGAATTTAACTATTACAAGATGGCTTATTATCCACTGAAATTTTAGAAGTTGTGGGAATTAAAGTAAGGAAAATCACTAGTATCTCTGTTACAAAAAAAAAAATCAAAATCGCTAAGTAGAGATTTCCTCCTACTGAGCTTCTTTTCTCTGCCTAGTATTTTTGGATACAACTACAATCATACTTTTTGTTTTTCTAAATTCAAACTTACAAACTTTTAAAACATTAGATCATAGGGAGTTTTCAAAATCACCATAAGCCCTTTATAATGTAACTTTGCATTGTTTTTATGTATACAATTGATTTTGAGTTGTGTGTATGGGGTCTGGAGAGATGGGTCAGCATTTAAGAGAGCCTGTAGGCCTTGAAGAAAACCTGAGTTCAACTCCCATGTTGGCTGCTTCAGAACTAACTGTAAGTCAAGTCTCGGGGAGGGGGGGAAGCTTGGTGGGGGGAGCGTGTATGTGTGTGTGTGTGTGTGTGTGTGTGTGTGTATGCGCGCACGTGTGTGTGTTTGATGCCCTCTTTTGGCCACCACCAGGACCTGCACTCATGTGCATATTCTCTCACATGTGGATAGTTAAAATAAAACAAGAACCTTTAAAGTTTCTATACAACTGGTGACAAAAGATCTGGATGTGTCTTAATTTCACCCTCATTCCCAGAGGAAGTTTTGATCAGGCATAGCATTCCTGTATTAGAGAATTTCAGAAACAATTTCTAGTTGTCTTCTAGAATCCAGGGTTTCTGGTGAGAGATTTGCAGTCATCCAAATGACTGCTTCTCTGTGACATCACATCATCTTTCTGTAACAGATCTGAATGCCCAGCAGGGAAGGGCTCTGGTTCTCTGCAAGCAAGAGAAGGCTTCCTTTGGAACTTGTTTAGTCCACACCTGCTGCAAAGCTCTAGGGTTTGCTGTCCAGGCGTCTAGCTAGGTAATACGGGGGTGGGGGTCCAGGGTACCCACTGGTGTGTCTGTATTTGTCCCAGTTTTGATGTCCTTTCTCACTTCAGATGTTATCACTTATTTTTCAGAGTACTCCATGTCTTTGCTTCTCTTCTGTCTTGGGCTCTAGTTGCCATCTGTAGGTTTGGTAGGGTGGACCTCTCAGACAGAATCAAAAGTCTGACAAATCATTTTTCATGGCTGCTTATTATTCCAGCAAGCAACTGTACCATGGCTCACTGAAAGTTTCTCCAATTGGATTGTAAGTCATTTCCATTTGTTTACTTTGCTATAAATTAACAGGGGCTTTCTTTCTTCTTTTTAAAATCATTGTCTTATAAGAAGTATGTGTGAGTAGAATCATTGTACCAAGCAATATGGACAGTTTTGAATCCCTATGCTTTCTTCTGCCTGTGATACTTAATGACATAACTTCCCACAAGTGAACCTTTCTTCCATTTAGCTCCTGTCACCTGCTGTACACACTGACTACATCCGCTTGTTTTAGTGTCTTCACAGCTCATGTCTCTATATTTATATTTATGTATTTATTTTGAGACATGTATCCCAGACTGGCCTCAAACTTACTGTGTAGTTAAGGATGGCCTTGTTGAGCAGTGACACTGTAGTGTTTCAGATGGTGTCACCTTGGTCTGACTGCCCAGTCTTAAGTATGTGATGGAAGAGCTCAGTACCCATGACAGCCACCTGACATACTTAGGGCTCAAATAGAACCTCCAACTTCTTCTGTAAGGTGGCTTGAGCAATCCCATTCTCTCCTCAACACCCCGAAAGAGCACATTGCTAAGAACAAACTGGCTGGTAGCTGTAGTGGTGCCATCACAGCTAGAGGCAGCGTGTCTGCTACTATAACAGGAAAACTTCTAACGTCCAGCGGGGCCCTTGCCAACCTTCTGCACAGCGTGGCAGTAAAATCCAAGGCTTTTTCCAAAACTCTCTCCAACTCTCTGATGGATTTGCAATGCTCCATTTGAAAAGAAAGGCTGAATGTAAGAAGTGATTCTATAATGTAATGATTTTCAGTGACATTAAAATGTTAGTCATTGTAACTTCCCTCTCCATGTGCCTGAGCCACCAGAGCTGATCCTTAATTAGCAATGGAATAAAAAGGTATTTGCTGTGGGCCTCTCTTGAGAGCTGCTTTAGAAACTCTAAAATGTTCTGAGTGTTGGGGTATCTGATGACTATGTAGACCTGTCTTCACCTCCTCCCTCCCTCTCTTCCTGCTCTCTGAATGACCATGAGATCCGCACAGCCCCACTAAGCCTCTAAAACTTCAGACTCAATTCCCATTCTTGCCTCTTTCCTGTCCCCATATTCCCATCTGTCAAGCTGTCTCTGCCCACTCTACCCAGCAAGCAACTGGAATCAAGAAGGGAAGGAAATAGCAGAGCCAGTAGGAGCGGGAGCTGAAGACATCCTTGAGCTAACTGAGTCAGAGAGAGCTAATGAGCACTCAATGGACGCCTGCTGCTTTCAAGACTCTGAGCTTGGTGGGAGGAATTCATAGCCATTGGCCTCCAGGAACATCAGTGTTAAAAGGATCAAAGGCACTCTGAGAAGTCACACTGCTAAGAGAGAGCTCGGTCACCTTCAGAAATGCACTCATAAGTCACAATCTGAGGAAAACAGACAATAGCAACGGATAGGAAGGAATGCCTGGGGACT